>CAJDSM010036773.1:4899-21026 GCA_903981925.1 Ostrea lurida
ATTATCAGAATGAATTAAAGATATAAGAAGAATATTGAAACCCCGTATTAGACATATCCGTTCCAAAGTCCGTACCATCTTATCCTTCTGTGTTTCGTAACCAGAAGTTGATCAATGAATTAGATATAAAATGGCGAAGTAACAAAGTATCAAACGTAATCATAGTCCAAAAAAAACCCACATACAAAATCGAGTGTAGGGCAACACGGACCTTCGACAAAAGCGAAGGCAAAGACCAGGTGCCATGGAGGAGTAAGCATCCTCTGCTGACCGGTCAACCCGCCGTGAGCCTGTAGTCGAAAACAAAGTAAACAGGGTTATCCGTCGTCAAATCTAGTATGAAATGACAGTCTAACAAAGGGTATGATGAGGAATATGTTTTGGTTCCAGCTGACAAAAACTTGTAACAATATTGTTTTTGTCTGTAAGGCTCATTACTACAACTGCATTTTAAACGAACTTGGTATTAACTCCACATTTGTTAATAGTACTTACACACCTACTGCTCTTTCAGAAGTCAAAAATTCTTCAAAATCATACTTCAGTTATATCCCAGTCAAAGGGATGGACGAATGTGAATTAAAATTACCGTACCTATGTACAGAGACAGGTTTGTGCCTCTGCTGAGGATCGAACCCGGGACCTCTGACACAACAGTCCAGTGCTTTACCGATCGAGCTAAAGGGTTTAACCCACTAGCGAGAGCTAGTAGGAAGGCCTGTTTTCTACACTACCACATTGTCCCCCCTCTCAGAGAGAGAGGCGTCCTGAACTCTCCCAGAGTGTCCAGCGCCTGTGGGGCGAAGTTCTGGGGGCAATCACTCTCACCTGCCAGAGATTACATGTACCCGGGTCCAACGTTGGGCGCCAAATGTAACAGAGACAGGTCTGTGCCTCTGCCGAGGATCGAACCCGGGACCTCTGACAAAACAGTCCAGTGATCTACCGATCGAGCTAAAGGGTTAACCCACTAGCCAGAGCTAGTAGGAAGGCCTGTTTTCTACACTACCACATTTATACTGGATTCAAAACTTCATAAAAACCCTTACAAATAAAGATACATTGCTGGATCTAGTAAATGTTCCACCAAGCCCATGTTTTTACTCCTCACGAAAATATTGAAAGCTGTCAAGGAGCAAAACTTCAGATGTATTGTGAAACTACATTATGCAAGAGTGTGTAAATCAAATGTGGATTTTAAGGAACTCTAAAGAATTTCTAGTGAATTTGAAATCCTAGAACCTGTCCCATATTCAACATCGAAACATATGACTTTTCAACACTTTACATGACTATTCCGCACGATAAATTAAAGACAAGGAAAGGTGCTTCGTTAACAAAATTGGGAAAAGGAACATATTCATATTTAGTGATCAGCCATTTAAAATAATTTGTTAAACTCTACACATTCTACACACAAGTACTCTGAAGTTGACATTAAAGCAATGTTGGAGTTCCCATTGACAATTCTTTGTAAGGTTTTGGCAATCATGTCTTCCACAGTCTGTTGAAATGCCAATGGGCACGAATTGGTGCTCCTTTATTAGCTGACATAATTTATATCTTCTGAAGCAGAAATTCATCAAAACTTCTACATGAAAAGAGAAATCTCTAATCGGTGGCCTTAATACGACATTTCTGAATATTTGACGACGTTTTATCGATTAATAATAAGATTTGCATTCATATGTCGACTCAGTATATCCCATCGAACTAGAAATAAAGGACACCACAGAGGTTTCCATGTCTGCTTCGCACTTGGATATCTTAATGAACTTTTGACATTAAATCGGCAACCAACAACTCAACTTATATGACAAACGGGACGATTTTAGCTTCCTCATCGTTATGTAGCAATATTCTATAATCACCTGCATTATGGTGTGTATGTTTCTCACACTTAATTCATACGCAAGAGACTTGCTCCTGCGTGTGATCAGTTTTTGAATCGAGACAGGATACTTAGAAACAAGTTGTTTGTTGCAGGGGTTTACAACCAGTCCACGTTAAAAGGCAAGCATTTTGTAAATCTCATGGTCGTTATAACGATTTAGTTTACCAGTATGACCTACCATTGAGTCAAATTAATGCTGTTTGATGTGTTTCATAGTCATGGTTAAGCCATGTTTTAAACTAGCTTTGACTAAGGATTGTTCCGTTTACCTTATCAAAGAATATGGGCTCACGGCGGGTGTGACCGGTCAACAGGGGATGCTTACTCCTCCTAGGCACCTGATCCCACCTTGGTGTGTCCAGTGGTCCGTGTTTGCCCTACTCTGTTTTTGTATTCTATTTGGGACTTGCGAGATTGATCACTGTTCGTTATCTTTGCATTTACAATCTCAAGATTTGTCGATTATGCCTTGGAGATTGCTCAGAGTCATATTGAATAAATCATAGATGTGCATAAATAAATATATCGACATAGAGTACGAGTTTGAGTACGGTAATCACAATCTCAATATCAGATTTGTTGAATATTAATGGTACATATGCTTCAATTTTAACAGTGTTCCAGCTAGGACTTCAGAGGGGCAGGCGCATACAGGGGCAAAAAGGGCACTTTGGTTTGAAAGGGCACATGGAATATCATTTCCATAAAATTAGCCTTTTGTACACTCATTCAGAATACCTCGGATTTAATCCATGTATTAAACGGCAAACATTTGTTTTTGACAAAAAAAAAAAAAAAAAGAAAAAAAAGAAAAAAATTAAAGTAAACAAAACTGCATCTAACCCAGAATAGCACAGTATTTTATTAACTGAATAAATAACATGTTATTTGATTAAAACAGATCTCGAAATATGTTAGATAGCATGATTGACAATCATGTTATTTGACGGTAGAGGAAATTCGAGTTGGCGATTAGCAGCAACATTTCTCAGGTGCCTGTGCTTATTGAAAGCCGGCTGAGTGTCAATAATGGCCAATTATCACTCTCCACCTGACTACATGCAGATTAAAGATATCCCAATTGGATAATTGGGACACAATTACCTCTAGCATTCATGGACTACCGATTGTAAACAAAACATTTTTTTTAATCTTTTATAAAAAATGTACAAGGGCATACACGATTCCTTCTTGAAGGCAGAGGGGCGCGGCGTAAGGGCAGGCAGGGCGTAGCGCCCTTCTATTGGAACACTGTTTAATATAAGGTTCTATTAAAGATTATCAACACTGATATTCTATGAATAAAATAAAAAAAATATATTTGAATATGCATGCAGATTCCCCAAATTAATAAAGGCTGTAAGAGGTTACAATGTACATGTACATGTTCAAATGAAAAATGGTTTCAAATACAACTTGTCCTATATAGTTTTTCTCTTTCCGAAAGATGAGTGCTGACACGTGATCGTATTACTACATATAGTATTAGGAGACCAGGTGTGGCGCTAGTTTCCATCGCCTTGGATCTGTGCATATCGTACTATTGTTTAGTGTTTTGGACAAGATCTCATTTAATTATTTTAGTCTGATAGGTCTTTATTCTTATCTTTAATGTTGATGACTTCGAATAGAAACGTACGATCGCCATTGTTTTCTCTCTGACCACGTGTGGAGAAGACGGGCACAATGCATACAAGCGATGTGGCTGACAATGTCTGATGTGGCTGACCAATGTCTATGTGGCTGCCCAATGCCCTGAGTGGCTGACCAATGTCTTGCGAATTAACGAGTCAAATTTCTTCACTTACTTAGTACTCTTTCATGGAAGGTGAAATTAAATTGAATAGATTAAATATATTCTAATTAGATGTGTACTATACAGAATTCGGACAGGCATACTTAATCATGAGTGTTAACATCACACCGTGAAGTATATGTCGGTATGAAGCTCTTCAAATAACTCAGTACAATATAAATTACACAAACCTTTTAGAATTCTTCAAGCTTTACACGTTCAATACGTTGCATCCTCTATAAGTTGAAAACCATCTAGCATTTTTCCTTGATTCTGTTTATCATTAATTGACGTAAATTCACGCATAGCATTCATTAACTATATTATTATACTTGACATAGCCCATGTTTCACTGTACAATGTAATACCTATTATCCTAATGATATCAACTCACTCATTATGTTCCAGCTGCTGGACGTAGCTCGTGGTCCCGATCAAAACTATAGATCTATATACATTGTATAAAAATAATTTCAAACCCAAACAGAATCTATGGGTCGTTACCCAATATACTAATAAATAATTAATCAGTCAGTCGGTTCAGTACAAGTCAAAGGCAAATCGGTATGATCATCATTTATTATCATTGTTGTCCTTTCTGCTTTGCCCCCCATTTCAAGGTCTTATTTATAGACCTATATATGTTTATTGACCTGATACTTTGCCAAGTCCAAATCTACAATTGTATCAAAACATCCGGGTATATGAAGATGAATGCGATGTTTTCATATAGTAGCAATCATAAACTTTCGCAATTTAAATCATTTTAAACAGCTAGACTAGTGCTTTCCGTGTCCTGCACAGTCTATATGATATATCAGTCTAGGTTTCATATATCGCTCAAACCTTATCTTAGTGACATATGATGTACAAAAACATATGTTTGATTACAACAGGACGGTCCTTGTATTCAAGAGACAATACGGTTAAAAAGGATATAAGAAAATGCACAGTAGCATATTGGACAAAGTCGTTAATCAAGAGGGACAGTTATGACATACATTTCTTTCTATTAACAAATAGGATGACGAGAATGGCTATGCGCCTGCGCCAATATATTATAAATAAATTTCTGTGTTTCGTGCTAGAAGTTACATGGTTCACCTTTCATTAACATTTGTACTTTAGATTGTCAATGTTTATATGGCGCATGAGTTCAACTTCAACGAACTAATATGTACGTGCCAAATGAGGTCAAACAAACGAATCTTTTCACTATGTTTTCTCAGTTGAAAACCATGTTTTTTCAAATGAGTGTTCCAGTATCACTACTTTTCTGATTGAATGAAAAACATACACCCTAAATGAAGAATTGAATGGGGTTCTTACAATAAGTTTGGAAACAATTTTTCATTCACTTTGCAGAATTTGCTAATCTGAACACAACAGTAATTTTTTTTTAAAACTCCTTTTTCTCTATATATCCTTTACAGACATTGAGACACGTAATAATTAGTCTACTGATATATTCATCAACATTTGTAAATCACTGAGTTGGAGAAAAAATTCAATATACAATAGAAGAAACTGCAAACCTTACTTGATTCCAACTGGTTAAAATTTCAACCCAAACTGTCCAGGAATACAAAACACAGAGCCTGTGAGGCAAAAGTGGAATTAATGAAAAATATATAGCAAAAAAAGTGGTTTGTGATCTTTTCAATTTTGGCACGCAAGTGTATAAGTCTACAGTTTTAAGCTTGATGTTTCCTCATTAATTAACTGAATCTCATAGGCAATTTAGCCCCGCCACACTATTACAGTCAAGACACTCGTACGGTTTTAAGATTCAGGCTGTGTTAATATTGAATATCATTAAAACTTTAAAATTCGTACAGCGTACCCGTGATGTTAAACGCCGCTATTTTAAAAAATAAATTGGGGGAAAAACTCTCCATTTTGAAACAGATTTGAATTCCATGAACCTACCATGAATCTCTCCTTATAAATAATAGAGACGATACACACGTGATTAATTTGACAAATTTGCCCGCTTTATATAGTCTCAACGTCTCGTGATTTTGAAAAAGTGTCTTCGATACATAGTTTTATTTATCAACACACTTAAATCTACTTTGATAAATTTATTTAGATAAATGATAACTATTTAATATGATGTGTAGTTTTCAAAGAAGATTCACTTAGCCAAGGGTTTTTCGGTCCACTCGCTCCCACAAAGGAGCTGGTGTGCACCGCCTTTGGCTAGCGAAGATAAAATCTGTTTATTTCTAAAAAATATGATAGTTTTACATCATGTTCACAAGAGTGAAATGCACTAGAAATTGATTTATACTTATTCATTAAAATTAATTTTACACATTACATATATTTCTATGTAGTAAAATTAACACATACATGCTGGGCGTACAGCTAGAGCATGGCGTTAACCATTCAATCGAACCCATATCGCATTCCAGTTAATATTCTTGAAGAATAAGGGATATAATTTTGTGCTTAAAGTGGTGCGATGAAAATTTAGTAAAATAATCAAATTTAAAATACTATTACATCAAGAATTAAAATAGTGTTGGAGATTGACGTTTGTGTGTTATTTGAATTTTACTATGTCAAACGGGATCGGCACGCGGTCTATTCAACTTTCTGTTTAGACCGCCCACTACCACGTTTATTCCATTATTCATGAAGAGTGAAGATTAAAATCTTGGACGACAACTGCCCGGTATGAGGTTTAGAAAATAGTCGGATTTTTTCGAGCTTCCACATGCAATAATCAAAGGAACTATTCAATAGTGTTCTCCAGAATCTCTATCTTTGTTGTGACGTTTATATGTATAAAATTCTAAACTTTAGTGTAGTTAAGTTTGAGTGTGAAAGTCCAATGTAAACTAGGGAGCCAAGCACATAAGGAAGACTGACACTTCATCCTTTGTGATTTCTATTGCAGTTGCAAGATGTTTATAATGTCACAAAATTCCTGATTACATTTCGGTCGAATGACATCAATTCTTATGAGTACCTTACTTCTGTTTTAAAAAAAAAATCACTACATTTCATACGATTTATAACTTCAAATAATTTCATTCATATGTCGATTTCGAGTGAATCCCAGTGAAACTCGAAAGAAAAGCACCACAGAATCTTCCACTCTGGTTAATACTTGGATATTGATTAAAATAGACATACAGCAAACTTAAACTTCAACCTATACTAACAAACGGAATGATTTCAAGCTTCTCCATCCGTCATATTCCATATTTATGTGAGAATCAGTCCACATCGACCTGCATTATGTTTTTATGTATCTCGACTAGGATTAGATACGCAAGGGCTTGTCTGCGTACTGATCGTTATATTAAATAGAAGGCAGGATAACCAACAGAGTTGATGTTGCAGGCAGGTTTCAACAGCTCATGTATTACAGTAAAGGATAACACATATTCTAATTAGAATCTTTATACACAATCTAGTTTACATAGCTGAACCTAACAATGGGTCTAAATGATATTTGATTGTGTTTCAATCAATGTGCTGGCCGTTCTTTTATACATCCAATACTTTGGATTTACCTGAAAACAACATAAAGGACTCCGTCGGGATATGACACGGTCGGACAGTGGGATGTGCTATTCCTCTAGACACCTGATCCACTCTCAGATAATTAAATCCAAGACAGTCCGATGTTTAGCCTATCGTTAATTTGTATTCCCGTAGAAACTTTGCGATTTGTTCAGTGCTTGTTTTCGCGCTCTGAATTGTTTTACTAAACTTGAAAAAGGATAGCATAATGTATGTTATTCTTTCGTGAAAAAGCAAACAGATCATCTTGTCTTAGTCCTGAATTGGACCAATCGATAATTTGACGTCCGGAATTCATCTACATTTAAAAAAAAAGGAAGCTTCGAATTATGTTGATAGTTGATTTTTCAAACAAATGCTTTCTTAAATTGTCTTTAATATTTTGCCCATTTGATGAACTATAAACATTTCGAATTGAAACACTTTGTATTCGCATTGGTCCCTCAGACTTAGATTTCTACTCGAGACCAGGGTCATTATTTACCATTGAAGAACAAGTGAAAAAGATGTTTTCGCAGCGATTTGGCATGAAGTTAGTCATCAGACCAAATAATAACTTAATACGCGTACCGATTTCATAACCATACTTGGAGAGTGGTAATCACCTTCCCGGGTCTACACATACTGATGTGCTATTCAACGCATACACATCCGGTCCATAAGAGTTACATATTGCATAAAACCCATAATGGAATTTTCTCTATTACTCATCTTAGAATATATTAATTCTGAATGCATAATTATAAAATAAATATGTATCTGACTCGTAGAATTGTTCTGGAAATCAAAGACGATTATACAATTCTTGGTAGTTTCGAATTGCACCACTAAATAGAATGGACAAGATTATAGAAGAAACGAACACAGTGGAATCAATCTCTGTGAAGTCCTAAAAAAGAATGCAAAATATTATAGCCCACTGATTACATACCACGAACTTCAAATATAATAAGAGCCAAGAAGTAAACAACGTAATCAACGTTAAATCATGAGTCCAAAATACACATACATAAAATCCGAGTGATAGAGGCACAACGGACCTATCGACAACAAAAGGGAAGGCAGGATTCAGTGCTGCATGGAGAGTAGCAATGCTACCTGCTGGACCGGATCACATCCGCCGTGAGCCTGTAGTCGAAACAAAGTTAAACAGGTTACCCGTCGTCAAATCCTCCAAGGAAAAAAATTAAGTTCTACTCATTCTTTAGCAAGGCACTAAACTTCATACTCAGTTTGACGTGCTTTTCAAAATCAATTAATTTGGCTAATTCTTCTATAGCACTGACGACTCTGAATACTTGAAACAAAGATAAAGGAACTTCAGCGTACGGATGTGACCGGTCCGACAGTGGGATGCTTATTTCTCTATAGGCCACCGATCCTACCTCAGAGGATATATCCAGCAGGTCGTGGTTTAGCCAAACTGTTAATTTGATTTTCTGTATAAGATATTTGCGATTGTAGTTCATATGATTCACTTGTGGTCAATTTTTTTTTTCAAAATTGGGAAAGAAGGGTACATACATGTTATGTATATTCTTATGTGGCAAAAGGAAGAACGGATCATCTTTCAGTTCTAAAGTGAAATCGATAAAATTGGTACGGTCCAAAATTAGCAGCATTAGGAATATTTTTCAAAGAAATTGCTGGTATCTTACAATTTCTTTATATTTTCGGCCTTGGATAAATTAACATTTGACTGTAACACTCTTGCATGCATTGGTCCCCAGTCTTAGTTTTCACGATAAAATTGAAACATAATTTTACCCGTAAACAATGTAAATAGAATACTTTAGCGCAGCGATTTGCATGAAGTTACTATCAGGCATAAATGATTTAAGGCCTCCAATTTTTATAACCTTCTTGGCGAAGAAAATACCCTTCGGTCAGATGCTGTGTGCTATATCCACGCGTATATATCCGGTCTCATGAGGCTTTCATAACAACCCATTGCACTAACTCTAGTCTATTAGCTAGTTTATTCTTCTGTGGCCTGCAAGAATTATGTCCGTGTGAAACAAAGCAACTATATTGCTTGGTGTTCGAGATTTACAAAAACTAAAAGGCAAAGAAAACGAACAGTGAACAATCTTCGTTAAGCCCTAAAAAGATATAATAACAAGAATTGGACAAACACGGAGCCTGGTATCAAGTTCTGTTTTCATATTTGACCCATCGTCTGGCGTAATCTTCGACAGAATTCATAATGGAGATGAAGTTTTGTCGCTAAATGAGCTAGGTCCTCTGAATTTAGGACCTTTTATAATAAGTGATCTTAGATCCTCATTTTCAACTACCACCTGTAATGACATGTCCAGCTGGACTATAGTTGAAAGAAGTAGAAAAAAAAAAACAAGTGAGTTGTGGGTGGTGGGGAGTATAAGATTCAATATTATGCGGAATTAAAAAAAAAAAAAAAAATTCAAAGTGATAAAAACATGGAATCATCACCTTCATGATCGGAAATGTGCATATTGAAGCCAATAGGGAAACGTTATGCATAGCACCGTGATTCACTAACTGACAACATAGAAGTATTAAATGGGGAAACAATGATTAGTTCTTTTATCGTTTACTTTTTTCCAATAAGAGAACATGATCAACCCTTAGATTTGAAAATTTTGTACCAGTGACCTTAATTCCGCCACTGGTCACTGGTACACTTAAGCGTTAAGCGTCATCAGAGCTGGTCAAGGCTTAGAAAATCATCACAGGAATATGATGCAGAAATCGGTAGTTTGTGCTTTTCTTATTCATAACCTTAACGCTCAGTACGAACTTTAAGAGAGAGAGAGATTAATTGCAGTGGCTCGTTCATTTTTATTCTTAATGAACATATAACAACATTAACTGGTTATCCAGTCTACCGGATAATTCGCCACTGTTTCCGGAAGAGATGTATGTTCGCCAGCTCTCCACCAAACAGCTCTCTGCTTTCCGTCAGTAGTTGTCAATGTAAATTTCCAGTATGGCGGTGCTTTAAATCGCCTTGGAATTGTTCCTATTCCGTTTTCGTCTCTGATATATCGAATAGACTGAGCAGCAACTTCATTGTTTTCCAACGCGATGTTGTCTGCTTCTATGATACTGTACGAATCTGTCGCCTCTTGAACAACTAATCGCAGTTGCGATCCTTTCCGCACTACATTCATCAAATTACTCTTCGACCCAAAACTGACAGTACCATTGCTGAAAGTGGACAGCATTTTCTTCCAAGTTCTTGTCTCGATATACCATTCAATCGACGCTTTTGTATTTGAGTTTCCTCTGTGTCTTGTACCACCAATATCGTACCTAGTCGTTTCTACATCACCAGTTGTGGAAGCGATTTGCCAGTACCAATACACGTCAGATTGGAAGGAGTACATACCACTTTTTGATAGGTGTCCCAAAAGTTGCGCTGAAACATTCCCGTTTCTTACGTAGAGGTTATCCGTTTCCACTACATATGTATCACCCATCTTCACCCTCACTCTTCTTCCTGCTAATACTGCTCCCACAAGGAAGTCGAGGGACCCGTCCATGGGCCGTCCAGTACTGTCATGACTGTAAGCTAGAGTCCAACAGTTATCTACAAACCACTGCATCGCGGTGTTCTCGTGGTCATGCCCTCTACTGGAATGTACACCAACACTCCATCGGGACATTTCCAAGCGCCCTGTTGTTGACCATATGGTGGCCCACCAATAAGGGT
The DNA here is from genome assembly GCA_903981925.1 of Ostrea lurida. Classification (NCBI taxonomy): domain Eukaryota; kingdom Metazoa; phylum Mollusca; class Bivalvia; order Ostreida; family Ostreidae; genus Ostrea; species Ostrea lurida. The sequence goes on from CAJDSM010036773.1 coordinate 15,820, forward strand.
TTTGTTGGTACTCAATATGATTACCGACATTAGTTTGACTTACATGCCATGGATACTGTCCTGCTAATGACTGCCCATCGCCCGAGATTGCGATATTTGTAAAGCCTGAAACATACCCAGAAGTTAGGTAAGCAGCTTTTACATTCGCTCCTCTCTGCACCGCCTGTGTCAATGTAGATATGTCACCACATTCTCTCCAACCTGATCTTTGGTTGCAGAAAGTAGGATGTGTCCGACAGCTAAATTTCCTGCAAAGGAAAAAAATAGTACATAAAATCTGGAACCTCTTGAGTTGTCTACATAGATTGTGTATAATGTCACTTCCGACAAACGAAAAAATGAAATAATGACGAAAGTCCTTTTCAATTGATCACTGCACAATGTAAACGATAGTGTTTATTTTGCTTAACAAATGATACTGTTATTGCTCTTACTCCCCATCCTACCCCCGACGATTCATCAGACATGTATTTTGGAAAATATATTTGCAACACTTACCTAGCAAACCACGTCACGGGGTAGGTAGTTTTCGTCTGGCCTCTATCAGTATGAGCTCCTACCGACCATCTGGACATGTGTGTATGACCCGATGTACAGACCACTAAAAACCACCAATAAGCATCGCTTTGGAACTTATTATAACCAGATTTGCTGATGTGAAAAAGGGCTTGGACACAAACATTTTCATTTCCTGACAGGGATGCCGATTGTATAGAAGAAAAATATGTTCCTTTATCGTCTAGAGAAATCCGAATGTCACTTCCGCTCCATAAGTGGTCAACAAGGTCCTTTTTTCTTCCGTAGATCTCCTCTCCATTTTTCCCGGTTTTTAAAACCGTAATCCACTCATCATTGCAATCTTATGAAAATATAAATGCTCGATTAGATATACCGGCAATAAAAAGGAATAAAGACTTTAAAAATACTGTGTTTTTGTTTTGCGTGAAGCGCTTTTAAAAAACATTAACAGGTGGTTTCGTTATTGAGTGAAAGGATAGGAGAGTGATTCCATCTCGGCAATCAGATTTTGGAACGCAGTTCGCAGTTCGCAATTCACTATTCAAAAGTGAACTGCATTCTAGAACGCAGAAAATAAAACAGTGTGTAGTGCATCATTAATACACATATATGTGGGCNTCACGTGTGCATGCACATGATGCAAATGTATGCTCGTGCACACACGTGCCTCTTCTCAACCATATAAGAAACGCATAAATTATAATGGTAAAGTACAATAAATGTCGGGTTCAGAAATACCGAAGGCCCCTACTTAGGGGTCTGAAATTTCTAGGGTGGGGTCCTACGGGTTCCCTTTCATTACAGTAATAAAATGGTGATGGTACTATCTCTAATATTAGGAGATCTGCTTCCGATTTTCACTATATAATATAGGTTAATCTGCATAAACATCAAGTTCGGAAAATACCGAAGGCCCTACTTCGGGGGCTGAAATTTCTACGATGGAGTTCTAGGGGTCCCCTACTGTTACTGTGAAAAAGATGGTGATGGATTATCTCCAGTATAGGAGATCAGTCCCCCAATTTGTACGATATATTTTATAGGTTAATTCGAATAAAACATGCCGGGTTCGGAGAATACCGAAGGCCCCGAACTAGGGGGCTGAATTTCTAGGGTGGGTCCTAAGGGGGTCCCTACTGTAGCTGTGAAAGATGATGATGGACTATTCAGTCCCCCATTGTCTATATATTATTAGGTAACTTGCGAAACAAAATAAAAAAACATCGGGTTCGCAAATACCGACGGCTCCTCTTAGGGGCTGAAAATTTTTTAGGTTGGGGTCTCTAAGGGTCCCCACTGTGCTGGTGAATGAGATGGTGATGAACCCTCCTCTACGTATGGGAGATCCAGTTCCTCAATTGTAACTATATATTATTAGGTTTAAATTCGAATAAAACATCGGGTTCGGAAATACTCGAAGGGCCCCTACTTAGGGGCTGAATTTCTAGGGTATGTCTAAGGGGTCCTTTACTGTTTACTATGAAAAGATGGTGACTGATCTTTCTCTAGTAATGGAGATCCATTCCCCCAATTTGTATATATAATTATTAGGTTAATCTCGAATAAAATCGGGTTCGGAAACTACCGCAATGGCCCCTACTTAGGGGCTGACAGTTCTTAGGTTTTGGGGTCCTAGGGGTCCCACTGTTAACTGTGAAAATATGGTGATGGCACTCTCTCTAGTATGGAGAAACTCTAGTCCCCAATTGTACGATATTATTATAAGGTTAATTCGAATAAACATCGGGTTCTGGACAATACCGATAGGCCTACTTAGCGGCTGAAATCTCTAGGGTGGGGCCTAGCGGTCTTACTCGTTACTTGTGAAAAGATGTGAGGTACGTCTCTCAGATAATGCGGAGGATCCAGTCCCCAATTTGTAACTTATATTACTATTAGGTTAATTCGAATAAACATTGGGTCGGAAAATACCTGAACGTTCCCTATTAGGGGCTGAAATTTTCCTAGGGTGGGGTCCTAGGGGTCCCCTAATGTTACTGTAAAAGCATGGTGATGGAGATCCAGTCCCCCAAGTTTGTTACTATATATTATATAGGTTAATTCGCGAATAATCATCGGATCGGAAATACGAGGCTCCTACTTAGGGGGCTTGCAATTTCTAGGTGGGGTCTAGGGGTCCCCCTACTGTTACTGATGAAAAAGATGGTGAATGGTAATTCTCTCTAAGTTGGAAAGATGTCAGTCCCCCAATTTGTACGATATATTATTAAGGTTAATTACGAATAACATTCGGGTTCGGAAATACCGAAGGCCCCTACTTAGCGGGCCTGAAAAGTTTCTAGGTGGGGTCCTAGCGGTCCCTTACTGTTACTGTGAAAAAGATGGGATGGAGATACACTCCCCAATTGACTATATTATATTAGTTAATTCGAATAAATACGGGTTCGGAAATACCGAAGGCCTACTCAGCGGGCTGAAATCTCTAGGTGGGGGTCCTAGCGGTCTTTACTGTTACTCGTGAAAAGATGGTGATGGTACTCTCTCGCAGGTAATGGGAGATCTCCAGTCCCCGCAATTTGGTACCATATATTATTTAGGTTTAGATTCGTAAAACATGGGGTCGAGAATCACCGAACGGTCTCTACTTAGGGGCTTGAATATTTCTAGGGTGGGGTCCTAGGGGTCCCCTACTGTTACTTGTGAAAAAGATGGTGAGGAGAGTCCAGTCCCCCCAATTGTACTATATAATTATTAGGTTAATTTGAATATATCAATCGGGATCGGAAATACGAAGGCGTCCTACTAGTGGCAGCTGCATTCTAGGGTGGGGTCCTAGGGTTCCCCTGATGTTATCTATGGAAAAGATGGTGGATGGTATTCTCTCTAGTATGGGACGATTCGTCCCCAATCTTGTACGATATATTATTAGGTTATTCGAAATAAACAATCGGGGTTCGAAATTACCGAAGGCCCCTACGTTAGTTGGGCTGGAATTTCTAGGTGGGGGTTCTAGCGTCCCTTACTGTTACTGTGAAAAAATGAGTGATGGAGGATTCCAAGTCGCCCAATTGTACTATATATTATTAGTTAATTCGAATAAACATCGGGTTCGCAAATACCGAAGGCTCCTACTCTAGTGGGCTGAAATTTTCTAGGGTTGGGTCCTAGGGGTCCCCTAACTGTCTCTGTGAAAGAATGGTGATGGAGATCCATCCCCCTAATGTGTATCGAAATATATTACGGTTGAATCGTGAATAAACATCGGGTTCGAAAATACCGAAGGCCTCTACTTAATGGAGCTGAATATTTACTAGGGTATGGTCTAGGGTCCCTTACTGTTAAAGATGGTGATGATGACTTTCTCCTAGTATCGGGGATCCAGTCCCGCAATTTGTAACTATTAATTAATTAGGTTAATTCGAATAAACATCGGTTCGAAATTACCCGAAGGCCCTACTTAGGGGAGACATTTCCTAGGTTGGGGTCCTAGGGGTCCCCCTACTGTTACTGTGAAATATGGTGAATGGTATCTCTCTAGTATGGAGATTCAGTTCCCCCAATTATGTACGATATATTATTGGGGGTGTTAATTCGAATAAACATCGGGTTCGAGACTTACCGAAGCCTACTTAAGCGGCTGAAATCTCTAGGGTGGGGTCTAGGGTCCTTTACTGTTACTGTGAAAAGATGGGATGCAACCTCTCTAGTATGGGATCCAGTTCCCCCTAATTTGTACCTATATATTATCTAGGTTAATTCGAATAAACATGGGTTCGGACATACTGAACGTCCCTACTTAGGGGACTGAAAATAAATTATAGGGGTCCCCTAATGCTACTGGTGAAAAGATGGTGCTGGCAATCAGTCCCCAATGTTGTCTTATAATCATTATTAGGTTATTCGAATAAACATCGGTTCGGAAATACCGAAGGCCCCTCTTAGGCGGGCTGAATCTTCTAGGGTGGGTCCAGCGGTCCCTTAGCTGTTAACTGTGAAAGAGATGGATGGAGACCAGCTCTCCCAACTTTGTACTCATATTAGTAGGTTAATTCGAAATAAACATCGGGTCGAAATACCGAAGGCTCCTACTAGGGGTTGACATTTCTAGGGCGGGGCCTCCAGGGTCCCCTACTGTTACTGTGAATAAGATGGTGATGGAGATCAGTCCCTCACTTTGTACATATATATATAGGTTAATCTCGAATAACACATAACGGGATCGCAAATACCGAAGCTCTCTACTTAGGGGGCTGCATTTCTAAGGGTGGGGTCCTAGGGGTCCCCTACTTGTTACTGTGGAAAAGATGGTGATGGTACTGTCTTCTAGTATGGAATATCCAGTCCCCAATTTGTACGAAATAGTTTAGTAATTCGAATAAACTCGGGTTCGGAAATACCGAAGGCCACTTACGGGCCTGATATTTCTCAGGTGGGCGTCCTAGGTCCATTAAACTGCTTACTGTGAAAGTGTGATGGTACTCTCTCTAGTATGGGAAATCCAGTCCCCCAATTTGTACTAATATACATGTAATACTAGTTCAATGAAACTATACCAGGCTTCGAATTGACCGAAGGCCAGGGGATAGATCATATATGAACATTTTTAAAACACATATAACATTCAGTAAAATTACACCTTTATTTCAGAAACACCACATAACTTATGTATCATTTTCTCATTCCTTCTCCATTTTGAAGCAATGAAGCTTTTATTCCAGACAATTTAA
>CAJDSM010036778.1:0-10699 GCA_903981925.1 Ostrea lurida
AAACAAAGACTTGAGTCTTTTTATCACTGGAGACAATGTTACATTTGGGGTGGCGGTTCCGCAGCAAGAAAAAGACCAACAAGTGGAGTAAAAATGATAATTTTTACAAGTATTCATGTGTTACTCCAGGAAATCATAATTTACAGAGTCATTGCCCAATTTACGCACAAGGACCGCCACCCCAAATGTAGCATTGTAACCAGTGTTTAAATATGATTTGCTAATTTTGTAACATATCCTTTAAAGAAATGGAAAGGGCAAATGGGGGCTATTATACATTAGTGCTGAGCAATACGTCCACTTGCAGGAACAGCACAGAAACTTGACAAGACATAGCACATGGCAAAACCTTCCTCACTAAAGTTATAAATGACAACAAAGAAGTCCATAAAATTCAGTTTCATTTATATTTCATAATAAATAAAAATTTACAAAACAAACAAAGGATAATACTGATTCTGATAGCACAATGTTGTAGTCAAGTCATTAAGAGTAGTCAGAACTTAGAGATGATGAAAGTTTATGATTGATAACAAAGTAATACTGTTTATCGAACAACAGCCCAGTTCCCTTGTTCCATTGCTTTCTTCTTTTCAAGTCCGTATATTGTTGCTGAAATATTTCAAAGATGTTCAATAAAACTGCAAATATTCAAAATTTTGATTTGATGATGAAACAAAATATTACAAGATAACTATTTAGTATTTCATCCGATATTTTTTATTTACATGTATAGCAGAATTGGAACCTGCAAGTTAAAATCTTCATACAACATGTACATGGTTAATTAGACGTACATACAAAATCAGTGGCGGATCCAGGATTTGTCGAAAGGGGGGGGGGGGCGGTCCGTTGAAAAGGGAATCAATTTAAGCTTAATTAATTAAGGTTGGGGAGGAAGCCAAATTGGGGGCCCAGGGGGCTTTCCCCCGGAAGCTCTTAAGTTTTAGAACTTTTAAAGTTACTTTTAGAGGTTAATTAGCAATATATCTATACATAATAATTAAGTTTGGTCACCAAAGGGGGGGGGGGGGGGTCGGGCCCCCTGCCCCCCTCCCCCCCCCCCCCTTCTAAATCCGCCACTGAAAATTACAATGTATAATTTATAGCATCAGGATTTGAGGTGAATAGTGGAGTTTGTGCTTTCACTTGTCAAACTGTGCAACTTCCTTTACAAATGTCAGCTACCATCAGTAACAATCTACGGAAGTACCAAAGAGGACTAAAATATACATCTATGCACTGCTAGCAAAGATCCACTGAAATTTTAAGAATCAAAGATTCAGTTTTCCCACAATTGTTTGGTCCTTTTTGGTGAATATGGTGTTCAATACAATGGGAACATTGGTACACTTGCTCAAGGAAGTTGCACATACCTTGGTTTGCATACAATTTTCGCGCGACTATGAAACACAAATACAGCTGAGCACGAGATAAATTGTGAGCAAGTACAGTGGTATTTAGTTCAACGATAAATTAAAACAATTATCAGTCATTTTCAGTACATATACGAGCACTGCAGTAAATGGGTTGCACTCCTGATTTGTGCAATATTTAAGGAAACTCAATACACAGCAGGAGTACACAAAAAAAATGTTACTAGGTTACCAAAGGGTTAGATCGTTACAGATTGACAAGACTTATTTACCCCTTAGTCCGTGTTGACGGGTCATTCTATTGCTGGAAGAACTGGGGAGACAAAGAAGTCAGGTGTTTGAATGTTTTTAGTCTTTTTATTAAGAGCAAAGAAAGTGCATGTGATTTTTAATAAAATTTCTGAAAATAACTGTAACTCACTCGCGCCGATCAAATATTTGCTTTTCGGTTGGTCTGTTTTTCTCTGATGAAAAAGTGAAGAAAGAAAATATTGAAAGTGAGGCTGATCTGAGTTAGTTTGTCTTACCATCCGGCCTGCCGTCTCGATTTTGTGAGACCGACATACTCCTACTTAAGGGTCGGCTTCGTCGAGCGTCCGGCTTAATTAGATGGCCTCTGGGCACTTCATCAATCTTTATGCTATCCTCATATGCAACTTGACCTACGCGTAAGTTGATAAATATCAAGTAAATGAATATTGCACACTTTTAATACATGAAAAATATGGATTTCGATCTATATTTCATGTACTTTTCATCGAAGCTATATCGTAAATTTCAGTAAATTATGTCAAATTAAGGAATGACTGTATACTAGAGGATTATTGGGGTATGTGAGGTGACTACGATTGAAATGGTGATGTTTGGTATAACGTGTTCTATTATGGTTAATTACCTCAAATACCCATCAAAGTAGGCAATGGTTCCTTATATACATGTATAACAATATACACTAAAAACACATGATATTCCATATTGATTTCCATAGTCCCCGCCCACCGACTTTAATATCAACATTGGCATACAATTTTTGTTTTTCACAGAGAAAATGAAAAAAAAATTAAAAAGATGATTTTTTGTTTATAAAAAAAAAAAAGGTCTCGAGTACGCTGTTCTGCAATTCTGTATTTAAGATAATATACGGGCATGCTACTTCGGCATAATAGAAATTCTTTGGATACATGTACTCTTTCTGAGGAGAACAGTTGCTGACTGTTTACGGAAGGCGAGGCGAAGCCGAGTCTTCTATGGAGTTGTTTCCGTAGACAGTCAGTAACGCTGATGTCTATATTTTGCTACTCACCGTCTAAAGAAATATAGACGATAGTCACGTGACGCGTTTCAACTAATGACAGAACGACATTTTAGTCCGAGGCAAAACAACAGAAATTTGGGTACACTACAATCTGTAAGAAGGGCATATTTTTGTTGGATACGCTAAACCTCAGAGGAAAAGGGTTTATAACAAATTTGGTTTATTAGTAAACTCTGCGAGAACAGTATATAAAAAATTCTTTGGGTACGACTCAAAAGAATTTAAAAAAAATTACTGTCAGAAATTCTTTTAGTATGCTGTTCCCTGTGAGGAGAAAAGTATATCAATTGAGGAACGATATTAGTACGATAATGACTATATCTGTACTTATGCTGTAGTCCTAAAGGTCACTTTTAGTCTTAGTTAATCGATATCGACTATGTCGTATCGATGACAACTCATGACCGCTAAGATTTTCCATTTTGTTGATATCGACGACATACTAGTAGTAACGATATCGAATCATGATGGTGATGTCTTTAAAGATCATATGTGTAATTTTTCGTCTGAGATATTTTTTTCCTGTCGATACCGAATCATATAATCTTATTGACTATTGCCATCTTGTGTGCCACTTTTAGTTTAATAAATCCCTTCCTATGTTGTGAATAGCATATAAAATGGTATACTGTACAAAAGGTGGTTTAATGGAACACTTCTTTTAAACCGGTCCCAATAAATGTGGTACCATTAGTTAGGATTAGCGGGCTGTCCCCATAGATATACATGTACTGTCCAACCCTAAACTTAATGCTAAACTTAACATAATATCATTAGCATATATGATCCTTGAAATGGTAATTCAGTTGACGACATCGTCATACTATCGCAGATATCAACACGATAGATCGTCATACTATCGTCGATATCAACACGATGTCGTCATGCTATTGTTAATATCGACATTGCATTTCGTCTTAGAAAACAGTCATGTGTTTCATTATAACTTTGTTATATAGAAACAATATCGTCGATATCCATATTGTACTGGTGATTGGAAAACATTGTTCTATATGGTAAACCATAACTGTGTGTGATGGCGATGTCGACATCGCCATGCTACTAGTATTGTCGATATCATCGATAATGACATCGTACTAGTATTTGGTCTTGGGCATGTATGGAGTATATCAGAAATTATTTGGATACACTAAAAGAAAAGCACGGGTGCACTAAGCTAGTTCATGGATATGTTTAACAGCGATATTGGTCTGTAGTGGTTCTTGACCCTAACCAATGTGTGTGGCACAGTCTTCATTAAAAATATCATTTAATTTCGAATAGATACACATGTAGTGACGATATATACCGTTTACCCTGGTTATCAAACCTACCATCTACAAACACAATGCGTCGTCCTCCCGCCTGTAGCACCTCCCTCACGTGACGCCAGCTTCCTCCCGCTCTGCCGTGTCGGAGTCTGTATATACAAGACAATATGCATATAAATATGGCACCCGTTTTATCAGAAATTGCAGAAATATCAAAGCTGAAGATAGGTAAAACCTCTCTATATACTCATTGCTCACTTTGGCGGACCGAACACGGGGAAATTTGTGTTGGGGAACTGCTGGCTGATTTGTTGGTAGGATTTGTGAAAATCGTCATATCCATTCTTTGTGTTGTATCGGGCATGCGGAGGAATAGACTCATCCATCTGAAATTCATTGCAATATTGATTACTGGTGGACACATTTAAATATAAAATGATGATACCAAACCATGAACTCTAGCTTGATCTTACCGCTGCCAGCTGGGCGGCGTCTGGGTTATAGGGACTCGGTGCACCATCTGAATTCACCATTCTGGATCGTCTGCCATACACGTTTCCCGCGCTGTTTTTGGCTGGGAAGTTAGGCTGTGAGACGTAACCTTCCACAGGTCCCCTATTTCTATTCCCTACCTGATGCATCCACTGTGACATCAATGCATAACTCGTCCTACAAGAAGAGAAATGAACGTATACACTTTATATGAACCAAACCAGTATATATGGAGCCCAAACTAACACAACGTCGAAAAATTGAAGACATTTTAGTTATTGACGATACCATCAATTTACTATTATCGCGCAATAATTGTATTAATGTATGCATTAAACTATCAATTCAAATGATGTGCGCAATAATGGAATCAATGCGCATATCAATTGAATTGGTGAGAAGTGTAAAAGCAAAGATAACGAACAGTGATCAATCTCGTAAGTCCCAAATAGAATATAAAAACAAGACTTGGGCAAACACGGTCCCTGTACATGCCAGAGGTGGGATCAGGTGCCTAAGGAGGAGTAAGCATCCTCTGTTGACCGGTCACACCCGCCGTGAGCCCATATAGTCCTTGATCACGGTAAACGGAGCAATCCGTAGTAAATCTTCGTGAAAAATGGCTTAACATGGCAAGCACAGATTGACTCAAAGGTTAGTCATACTCGGTAAACTAAATTGTTATAACGACCATAGAATTTACGAATGTTGCTTTTAAACGTGACTGTGAACCCCTGCAACAATAACTTGTTTGTAAGTAGCACTGCCTCGATTCAAAAAACTGATCATACGCAGAACAAGCTTCTTGCGTATCGATAATTGAGAGTAAAACATCACCATATGCAGGTCATGATGCGCAATATTGCTACATAAATATGGGAAGTTGACTATTGGAGAAGCTGAAATCGTCCCCAGCTATTTGTCATTAAAAGTTGAGTAATTGTATTTGCCGTCAATGTCTATGTTCCATGAAATACCCAAGTACGAAAGCAGACCATGGAAACTATGTCGGTGCATTGCGATCGGGTGTCTAGCAGGAGTAAGCATCCACTGTCGACCGGTCACACCCATTGTGAGCCCACTGTCTTGATCAGGTAAACGGAGTAATCCGTAATCAATTCAGTGTATAATGAACGGTTTAACAATTGCTATGAAACACGTCAGACAACATTTTACTTAATAGCAGCCATCCTGACAATCTGGATCGTTATAGAGATAATCGAATTTGAGAAATGCTGCCTTTAAACGTGACTGTTGAAACCCCTGCGACAACAGCTTGTTTTTAAGTAGCCTGCCTCGGTTCAAAAACTGATCACACGTAGAACAAGCTCTTGCGAATCGATGAAATGTTGCTAGAGGGCCAAAGGGCAATGATACAGATTTTAGATGGAGGTTATAGACAAATCTTGGAGCACTTGATAAAAAGGTTTCGATAGAACGATGTGTCCCCTAGTACCTTTTCGTGTTTATTGGAGGTGGGGTGGTGTTGTTTTTTTGTTTTGTTTTTGTGTTTGTTTTGTTTTTTATATATATATACATTTTAAATTTTATTTTTTTTTTCCATTTCATGAATCTCAATCACTTATTGTTGGAAAAACTGGTACGCATGACAACGTTCCAGGAGCCTTTGTATATGAATGCGTAAAACAATATAATCTTAAGGAATTTTAATCGTTATTTGTCTTTCTCTTAATTGTTGACGCATTTTCAGTGTTGACCCCCTCCGATCAGTTTAATGTAGAGTTTAATGGTAAACCCAATCCCAGATCAATATACCCACTTAAAGGACATAAATAGGGTGCCTTGTTAAGAGGATTTGGTTACCGAATGCAGGAAACACATTTAAAAATAAATTGAAGGGAATAAGTACGTGGCAAAACCGATTTCTTAAGAGGAAAGTCCTTGAACATTAATTCGATTAAGCATGGTGGTCGCCTAAAATCTGTTGACATGCGATACTGCCAAAATATTACTTAGGAGAGCAATTTGCTGTCGTCGCCGTACCATATGGCGCATTCCGAACCCCCCCCCCCCCCTACAATTTTATAAAACAAAATTTGGACGAAAACATTTGTGTGGAAAACATACAAGACGGGGTAGCCTGAAATGACCTGTATTGGCTGAGCCGCCTGTCATCATGTCTATGCCATTTATAAATTTGTCATGATCGTTATCTTCTTATTCCATGTATGTATTTAAATGATTAAGTATTTTGAACACTGGGGGCTGCGCTTAGCTACCGAATAGTAATTAAACAATCATTAACACACGGTGCAGTCCTGCCTGTCAAACCAACCCATGGTAACGAACGAGAGATCACGAGTACTCACTTTTTAAGTTACAAGACCCCCCCCCCCCCAATTATAGTTATTCATTGATAATTCTGCGAAAGAAAGTAAATTTACATTATTAGTCTACAAACTTTACAGAAAGGAACTTACCGGAATTTAGAATCCGCCTTTTAGCCGAATGTTGTTCTTCCTGAAGTCCATGGACATTTTGGCGCAAATCAGTTAATCGTCCTAAAGCCTCGGAGCAACTTTTCACATGTCCAAAATGTTGCAATAAGTACAATTTTCACTTGGCCACAATCCCTACCAACGCTCTAAGTCGGTCAGATCAACTTGGTTTTTGAAATTTAGCACATTAGCGATCTGTGTGTGATAAGTCTATCACACGTGTATGTAAAACATATTATGCGTTAAGGGGCTTTGACTACGTTATAGCACGGGTTACTGATTCCTAAGAATTACAATCAATGCCAAAGTACAATGTACACATCGAAAACCAATCATCGACTTAATTCACAAAATTTAATTCCAATCGACGAGATGTCTCACACAATCAAAGCTAATATATAACAATGCCGATAAAATATGTAAATGCTCTAGGTAATGCATGTTTTAAATACACTCAAAAAGAAATTGAAAACGTGAGGGAATGGCTTTGGCAAACAGAGGTATATTGATTTTAAAGTTGCTTCAGGGTTCCCAATTCATGCGACTGAATAATAAATTGCATATGCACACTAACCCTCCAGCGCTCGGACGTGAAACACGTACACTCGACAGTTCCTTGAAGGCTTCTTTGAGGCCAAGTGGCGATATGCAATGGAAGCTGCACATTTGAATTATGTCATGGTAGTCGACATTCTACTGGTCGGTAGCCTTAGCAAGAATAAATTTGTTAAATCATATAAAATATGATTTTCCTTTCGTATTGTCGGTATGTACAGTACCAGCCCCCCCCCCTTCCAAGTCTCCTCGTTGGCCTCCGGTAAATGACTACGAAGTGCACGCCCACCGGGGGGGGGGGGGGGGGGTCTCAACCTATTACTTTTGGTACAGACGTCCCGCTGAGATTTCAAACCACCCCCATAAATATATTCATTATTTTTTAAACCATACCATTCATATATTTCCGTTTAAAATTCTGACCCAATCATATCATGTATAGTTGCCGCCCATGCAAGTAAGTGCATATTGTAATTATACCCGGGTTGTAGTTATATCGGGGAAAATGTCATATATATCCATGATTACAAATCTTATAAGAGTTGAATATTCCAGCGAATATAATTTGCCATCCATTGATGTAAACTTGGCATAATGTGGAATCATCATTGTTCATGGGACCAATGTTCGTGGATTTCGTGGGTCACTCTAACCCACGAATTCCACCCACGAATATAGTTTTATTTCCTTTTGATCTATTAAATAGTATGCCGTTCGCATTATTTATCAATTACCCACGAAATTACGTCCCCACGAACCAGCAAATTTGATAACCACGAACATTGGCCCCCACGAATTAAAAATGATTCCACATATTAAATTGTCTACCCATTGATATACAATTGATGAAAATGGCACCCAATTGATATATTTGACTTGTCAAAAAAGCGACCCATACCAGCGGCACGTCTGTGTATACAATGTATAGAAGAACCCCCCCCCCCCCCCCCCCCCCCCCCCCCCGGGGGCACAGCCGTACAGTAAATAACAGTTCAGGGTAGATAAATCCGTATGATACAACTACAAACAGGGACGGGGCTACACACTGTTAAGTTACTTGCCACAACTCCTACCAACGAAATGTACAGTGCACATTTTTGTGAAAATTTGCAAAATGGCTCAACGTCCGATAGCATTTCTCGAGCGAACTTCGAATGAAGAGTAGCAAAACCCGAGGGAGGTCTGGGGGTTGGACCTCCTCCCTCCCTTTTGTCTGAAAATTTTGCTAAAGGTAAGTATAACGCATTATGAGGGGGAACACTTCCCCTTACTGAAAACCAAATCCCCCCTCCCTTCAAAAATTCCTGGATCCCCCCCCCCTCCAGTAGTTTGTCTATGGTATACTGTACATACATGAAAGACATTGTCTGCAAATTGTTGTTCTGATTGGAATTATTTTTAATTAACAAATTTATAATGATTGTGAAATAAATAAATGCACCAGTAATGCTTTTCTCACAGACCAGACCAAGTCTTTAACAATTGATAACAAAACCAGCAACAATTCATAGTCAAGATTCATTTCTTTATTTTATCTTTTTTTTCCATGTCAAATCATGACAAATCACTGCTCAGCTTTTTAGCCGAGAGGTTTATATATTTAAATCATTTGGACTAGACAATTCTACTATTTTCTATAAATAGAACAAAAAGCACTAAAACATCCATGCTCCACAAAATGACACAAAGAAATATGATTACATACAATAAATAAATCATGATTATTATCACAATTGGCAACTAAATCATATCTTTAAAAAAAAAGCACTAAAATCGCTCCAATATTAGAGAATTCAAAAGAGCACTTCATTCTCAAACATGTGATAATACTGTTTGATGTAGCACAAATAATAATTCTTTTGTCTAAAATGTCTTTTATAATACATCATATCTTAAATTTTTAAAAACATATTTTCTAATGTAAATTTTTTTTACCCTGCCCTTTTAATTATGCGATAGCACGTACTACTAAAAAATATTTTATTGTAAAGTCTCGGCATATAATATTCTTACTGAAAAATGTCATTCACAATGACAAAAACAGAAAACAAACCCAATATTAAAACGGTTCGAACAGAATTTAAAGAATGTTGAACAAAATTATTTTTCTCCGTAAAACCATTATTGTGCAATAAAATATATAGCAACATAAATAACAAATTATCAACCAACATCACTAAACTCTGCATATCCACAGGATACAAGATAACACTAATATGGAAAATTAAACTCCAACTCAACAAAACATTTGATTGAATACACAACACAATGAGGATTACAAAAATGCAGATTTATGATTTGGACAGACTAGGGTGTGGATCTACCACCCCTGAAATCTAAGGTAGCACTCAAATACTTGTTCACCACCTCTTCATGAAATGTATGATAAAATGTTACAAGTTTTGTTGGCTGACAATCGCCAAACTTCATGACACAAGTCCTAGTAACACTAACAGAAAAGATCGTTTCAGTAGCAAAATAGCCTTTTGTTGAAAATTTTCTATGGTTTATTGCACAGCAAGTTTTAAACTATTGCCTTTTGTCAGTATTTGCATAATTCTGCATTAATAAAATAATTCTCAAAAAAACAAAATAAATGTGTACACACAGACATATGAATAAACTACATACAGTCCTTTGTCTGGGGAGCACAATGACATTAAGAAACCGGAGCAGGAGGACACAGAGACAAAATAAAGAGACTTAAAGAAAAAAATAATCTGCTGTACACTAAAAATGCACCATGTGGACAGAAGACTCCGTGAAGGACCCCTCTCAATTCATGCCTACACTCATCCGCTCCTCTACCATTGCCTCCCACACTGAAAAAATACTCTCCTCAGTAACATCACTTACGAGCAAAACAATAGAAGCAAGTGAAAATGGGTAAAAAAAAAAGAAAAAGAAAAGCCACCCTTGAATAGATCTCGAGTATGTAACTATAGACGCTGTATATTAAACCTGATAATATTCAATCACTGAATCAGAATGTCTACATTATGAAATTTGTTCACAAAATAAAGACAGCAAATATCACATAAAATATATAAATATTATCAAACTGAAATTCAAGCACTAAAGGACTCTGTTTGGGTGGAAAAGAAACAGAATATAGCACATCAAGGCCAAAATGTAAATGACAGTCACAAAATCTATATGCACATCAAACCTTATTCATGATGTTTCACTTTTTTTTGTAGTTCCAAGGTGCAACCATAACCACATAAAAAA
>CAJDSM010036782.1:0-21185 GCA_903981925.1 Ostrea lurida
GTGAGCGATGTGGCCCATGTGCCTCTTGTTGCTTGGTTCTTCTTCTTTTGCTTCTTTCTCGTGCCTAAAACTGTCCGACACTTTTCTCAGTAACCTGTCGATGAAAGTCTTTGATATTCTAGGATATGATAGGTCAATGTATGTAGATGTGCTAACATGCTCCTGTTTTCAGATTGAAGGAGGTTGGGGTACATTCTGGGGGGATCAGGNCTCGTGCCTAAAACTGTCCGACACTTTTCTCAGTAACCTGTCGATGAAAGTCTTTGATATTCTAGGATATGATAGGTCAATGTATGTAGATGTGCTAACATGCTCCTGTTTTCAGATTGAAGGAGGTTGGGGTACATTCTGGGGGGATCAGGTGGAGGTGGGGTTTAACATAGAACCCTATGGGGAAAAATTAATTCCAAAATTCAACAGATGTAACTTGATAAATATGATAGATAGAGTTGCGGGGTGTTCAGAAATGAGAAGGGGATGACGGGGCCTGCAAATTGGTGTCAAGGTCAACTGACTCTAGTGACCTTGACCTTTGACCTTGAATATAAAGAGGCATAACTATGGAAAGAGCGTTGATAGAGATATATGATAAGAGGTTAACAGGATATATAAACTTGTATCAAGGTCAAGTGACTTCAATGACCTTGACATCTGACCTTGGAATAGAATATTGTTATTACTTCAGAACCAGGATTGATAGAAATATGGGACCTTCAGAAATTATGAAAGGTTGTTGATATCAATATCAAGTGACTCCAGTGACCTTGACATAAAAACTGGTATAACTCTAAATAGAGTGTTGATAGAGACATGGAATCTTCAGAAATGATAAGAGGATAACAGGATATATAAACTTGAATCAAGGTCAAGTGACTTCAATGACCTTGACCTCTGACCTTGGAAAAGATAATAGGTATTACTTCAGAACCAGGTACGATGAGACATGGGACCTTCAGAAATGATGAAAGGATACTGTGATCTTTGAATTGATATCAAGGTCAAGTGACTCCAGAGACTTTGACCTTGAACACAAAAACTGGTATAACTTTAGAAAGAGAATTGATAGAGACATGGAACCTTCAGAAATGATAAAGAGGATAATAGGATCTATAAACTTGTATCAAGGTCAAGTGACTTCAGTGACCTTGAATTCTGATCTTGGAAAAGAAAATTAATATTACCTCATAACCATGTTTGAAGACATGGGGACCTTCAGAAATGATGAAGGAGTTGAGACTACAAACTAGGATCAAGGTTAAAGTGATACCAGGTTTACAGAGGGAAATGGGATTTTTTTCTGGAAATTTTCAAAATCTTTACGATTTAGAATTTTTAAATGAACTTAAAATTGGCATGGCATGGATTATGTGCAAGGGAGGAATACAGTAGTATTAAGAAAAAGTCCACTTTGTACATTGTTTGGGAGACTTTATTATTGGCAGATTATAATCAAATCTTGTTCAATTTCAATCTGTCTAGCTGACCACAGTATGTACAATGAACGGGTAATACCGACAAAAAACTGCAGTTTCTGATTTCAATCAACTCTTAGATTCTACTTCAGGCACAAAGTGTCAGTGTTTTAAAGATTGACTTTTCAAAATTCAATAAACCTTGCATAATACCCATGTACTCAATAAAGGATGTTTTTAGAAAATTTCTTATGCATACCTTATTCCTTTAGTAATAAAGTTAATAACCATACTACGTTAAATTATATATCAAAAAATTATGATAGGTTACATGAGGAATAAGTTTTGATTCCAGCTGACAAAGCTAAAATGTAACAATATTGTCTTTGTCTGTAAGGCTCAATATTACAACTGCATTTTAAATGAATTTGGTATTAACTCCACATTTGGTAGTCATATTTAATAATCCAACTGCTCTTTCGAAAAATGAAATTCTTCAAAATCATATTTCAGTTTTAAGCACATTGAATATCCCTGGAGTCAGTGGGATGGATGAATATGAACTACCATACCTAAACCCTTACAAACAAAGATATATTGCTGGATCTAATAAATGTTCCACTAACCCCCGTCTTTACTCCTCACAAAAACATTGACAGCTTTAAAGGAGCAACTTCAGACATATTGTGCAACAACACATGCCAGAAGTGTAAATCAAATTGTGGATTCTGAAAAACTCTAAAGAATGTCTAGTAAATTTGAAATTCCAGAACCTTTCTCATATCACCAACATCAAATCATATGACTTTTCAACACTTTACACAACCATTTCTCTTAATAAATTAAAGACAAGACTTTTTAACATTATAGACAGTTGCTTCTACAACAAAAATGGAAAAAGGAAATATTCATATCTAGTGATCAGTTATTGTAAAAATTACTTTGTTAAGCTCGACTCTGATTCTACACACAAGTACTGTCATATTAAAGCAATGCTGGAGTTCCCCATTGAAAATATCTCTGTAGTTTTTAGTGATCAGGTCTTCCAACATTGTGTTGGAATTCCCATGGGCATGAACTGTGCTCCTTTGTTAATTGACCTGTTTTTATATTCTTACAACTAACCTATTTTTATATTCTTACAAGGCAGAATTTATTCAAAAGCTTCTAAATGTTTTTAGCGGTGGCCTTTAATTCAACAATCGATATATTGATTACATTTCATCTACCTATTAATAATAATTTTCATTCATATGTCAATTCAATATATCCCAGGATACTAGACCATTTCTGCTTCATACTTAGATATTTTCTTCAACATAGACATTGGCAGCAAACTCACAATTCATCATTATTATAAACAGGATGATTTTAGCTTTTCCATTGTCAACTTCACATATTATGTAGCAACATTCCATCATTACCTGCTTATGGTGTGTATGTCTCTCAACTTATTCGATATGCAAGAGCTTGTTCTGCATATGATCTGTTTTTGAATAGAGACAGACTGCTTACAAACAAATTGCTGTTGCAGAGGTTTTAACAGTCTGTTAAAGGCAGCATTTTGTAAATTCTATGATTGTTATAATTATCTAGTTTCCCAGTGTGCTGTCTGATGTGTTTCATAGCAATTGTTAAACTTTTCTTTATACCCCAATTTTGACTCCGGATTACTTTGTTTACCTGATCAAGACAGTGGGCTTACGGTAGGTGGGTATGCTTACTCCCTCTAGGCATCTGATCCCACCTCTGGTGTATCCAGGGGTCTGTGTTTGCCCAACTCTTGTTTTATATTCTTTTTGGGACTCACAAGATTGATCACTATTCGTTATCTTTGCCTTTTCATCCATACTTCAGTTGCCTGTAGATGGATTGAAATTTAACTAAAAAATATTATCTTCCTTGGTTCTTATACGTTAATTTATTGACCTCATGATTTTGCTCTGAATATGTTTTATCAAATATCTATCATTATAATGCATTACTACAATAAATGGATTGAAAGTAAACTCAGAATAGGAATTTCAATCCAATTTTAAAAGTTTCAAGGGGGTCGATCCTGAAAATTTTTCTCACAAGTGTAAAGAATCAGTGCTGGCATTCAAGGTCATTGCATTGTGACGTCTAATGTTTTAGACTGTTGTAACGGATGAAGATTACGACTGCTGTATATTTCGTTTTTTGCCACTGAATGTTCCCTGGTCTTATACTACAGTAACAACCATTCTAACACAGTAAATAACCTTTCTAATACAGTCACAAAATTCTACCTGTAACAACCATCATACCTTTAACAACCATTCTACTCCTACTAGTAACAATAATACTGCCTTCTGTAACAGCTACTCCACCTGTAGCAACAATTTTACTACAGAAATAACCATTCAACTTGTAAGCACAATTCTACCTATCAGTAACCACATCTTCTAAAACTGTAAAGCAAATAATCTACTTGTAACAACCATTCTACCTCTTAAACATTCTACTTGTAACAACCATTTTACCACAGGAACAATAGCAATAATGGAACTATTGCACACTAAATTTCTCTAGAATTTTGGGACATTTTATCTTTAAAAGAATTAATAGCTAATGAATAATAAGATATACTATGTAAAGTCTTTCTTCAATATTTGTACTTTATGGGGCATTTTTGGTTCAAGAACACAACTTTGTTTTATACTGCTGCTAAACATTGGAATTAAGCTTAATTAGGAAAATCATTTTGGATTTCATAGTCTTCTGAGGTTACTGATACATTTAACTAATATTCAGGTGACAAATAAGGCCTGTGGGCCTCTTGTTCATATATAAAGTCAATTTTGTTTCAATAAATTACAGTGTAATTTACTTATTATGAAGCTAATGATTTTAATTAAGAATGAAAAGCTGGTCTAGATATGGAATGTATGCATGGGGAATTTAAAGTGCTTGCATGTCGCAACTAAAGAGAGTTTTGGGTGAAGAATATCGTGTTATTTTCATTCTTTTACTAGACACAAATAATCACAGAGAAAGATATGCATGCCTCTCTAGAGGAGAGAGTGAAATCAATGCAGCTGTCTGGCTTTTCTGCACAATTATTACTTTGTTGTCTTGCAGGCAGTTTATTCCTCCAAAGCAGAGATCGAGATTTGATGAATTTCATAAATATCAAAGAACGAATATGATCAATTTTGATGAAGAGGCATCCAAATTTGACCATGCTCACACTGAGAGAAGGTAAATCGTTTCAGCTAAAAAATCTTGGCCTCCCTGGTCAGGAAGCTTCAAGTGAGCTTTGTTGTCTACCTGCCTGTCGTGTGTCTGTTTCATACTTTCCACTTTTTTGCCATATGAGCCACTTTCAGCTTCACTTGCTGCAAAGGATCCTTCTGTGAACAGTTATGTCCCTTAAATTGAAGATTAGGAAATGTCAAAAAGATTTAAACTGATTCTTATAAACAGATTCCACTGTGTCAGAAGTTACAAAACTTTTCTGAATAAGCTTCCTTATACGCGTATATATAAAGATGATGCAATTTAAAAAAAAAAATTCCTATGTTTACAAAGAAACCACATGCAAATTTGATGGAAAGTTTTACCAGAGACATATATAACAATATATATGTCTCTGGTTTTACACAGGAATGAAAATTAAAAAAAAAAAAAAAAAAAATTGGTACAATTTGTTGAAACTGATTCTTCTAAACATTGTTCATGCACTTATGGACCACAGGGTTGGGATGGAGACTTTTTTTAAGGACCCCATATATTTCTGTATTACCCCAGTAAATGTTGACATGACGATATAATATTTCATAAATTTCTTACCTTTTGACCTCTCTGTAATGGAAGAGGAGGAAATGTCACAGGCTTGGGGTGTGATTTGACCCTTTGATGCATGAATCTACACTCTTCCCTCCCTAAAAAAGTCTTTGCCCCCCAATGACAACCAGTCTCTACCATAGCAAACATTTTCACCTCACAATTCCAGAGACACCAAATAAAGCAGCCTGATTTTCATGTCTGATTGAGATAATGATTCTCATAATGTGTGCAAAATTATTTTCCATCAGAATTGTTGCGAGAAAGTTTCAGGAAACAATTTATCTGATTTTCTTTATTTTTACAGAATGATCCAAGTATTTCGGGAAGGTGGTAGTTTTGGTTTTGTGATCAAGGGCAACAACCCTGTATGTATTGAATCTGTTGATCCTATGGGGCCAGCTGACAAAGCAGGGCTCCAGGCTGGGGATGTCATACTGAAGCTGAATAACATTGACGTCAGGTAAAGGCAAGAACGCAGGTACCAAGAACACTGCAAATAAACTGAACACCCAAGATTCTTTGAGAGAGTGCAAATACTTTGGATTTCCCATAGGGATAGGAATTTTAGATTTAATTGCTGGAGTTTTGATTTTTTTTACGCCTGAAAATTGAAGGAAGCTGAGTTTGGAATAGAGATAGGGTAAAGATATGCTCCAAATGTCTTAAACATAATGAAAATAAAGAGTTATGAATTATAATTCTCTTGATACATGTATTTCAATTTGGCAGATATCAGGAAAACATTTCCGAGATACCTGAAAAGGATGCATAATTATGTACTCGCACTGCTTACAATTGAAATGTAACATGACATGTATATCAATCGATTCGCAGTTGTCAGTTCTATATTGATTAACTGTAATTTAGAATTTGGATAAGTTATCAATTGAACTTGAACACCATGCATGGTTGTTATGGAACATACATTAAGTCTACAAATCCACAAGGCTGGTATTTCCAAGAGGTGACATTATTTCTCACTAGAGGGCTAGAACATGGCTGGTATGCTACATTTCCAGATCTTGATTTATGAACTTTTTTCAGGTTATGATTTTCATTTGTTTTATCAGATATTAGAAATACCTCTGTTGTCGCTGTCGGCTGATTAAGTATTGATTTTACAGGAGGTGTACACATGCACACTTGGTACAATTACTTCAGGACAGTGGATCATCCCCCGAGATTGAGGTTCTGAGAACGCATCAAGATGGTAGTGTACTCGCATTTTGCGCAGATAAATCTTCAGCAATTTCCACAAAATCATTTAAATTAAAGCACACACTAAATTGACTCAATACTGATCATTATGCATTTAATAGAGGTTTACATATCTTATCACTTTTAGATCATAATTGGTTTAGTTTGTATAATTCAAGGTATTCTTTTGAATCAAATGAAGTATTGAAAAACAAACAAAACAAAAAGCACAACACCCCCAGACTTTTTCAACAGATCATTAATTGCAATGGTCATTGTCCGTTGTGCATTAACACTTGCACATTTTTAACATCTTGATACCTTATTCCATTACTTTTCAAATTTGGTATGCAGCATCTTTGAGACAAGGAGGACATAAATTATAAATTTTTCTGCACCCCAGGGGCCCAAGGGGTGGGGCAAAAACTGTCAAAAATTGACTAGTGTAATTTCTACAATCTTAAATATATATAAATTCCTATCTTCAATCTAATACTGTATGAATTGTCGTGTAAGCAAGAAGGGTTCTACCAAAATTATAAATTTTGTAATCCCTGGGTTAGAGGTTCTGATTCCAGGGTGGGGCAAAATTTTAATATTAATTGTGTTTATTTGTAAAACATTTAAATTGCATCTTTTTTAATGCTAGTGATACTAAACTGAAAGTAAATGGATACCAGTATTTAGGAAGAGCAGGTAGCTCTTTTATAAAATTGTAAATCTTATGATCCTTGGGTAAGAGTTTTGGTTCGAAAATGGAGCCAAAATTATTATAGTGATAACTGCAGGCTTTCAAGCGGGCCCTCTATTTTCCTAATTCCTTATTTTTGTCAGAGGCCCTTATTTTCCTTATTAAAGCTCCAAAATCCTAATAAATCCTTATTTTTCTTTGAAAATCCTAATTTTACAATTTTAAGGCTGTTTTCGATAACCAAATCTTGCGTGAAAGTTGAAAAATAATCAAATCAAGCCTTAGTATATTTTGAGATAGTGATTGTTTTAAATCAATATATTTCTATGAAGTTAGCATTATTCAGCATTGATGTTAAAGTTTGTACCTTAATATATTATAATTTTATGTATATACCTGTTGGTGAATACAAGTTAATCATTAGGTAACCTGAGTAAACTCGGTGACCAATTGCAATTGGCTGCATTCCATGGTGCATTAACAATTGAACATAATTTTAGTAACCATTTCATTCTTTTCAAATTTGGTATGAACACATCATAAAAACAGGTAGGGCATAAATTGGAAATTACATGACTCTTAATTGCACCCTTGGGTGAAGAAGTGTGACAAAAATTTATCAATTTTAAAAAAATCTTCTTCTCTACACCACCACACTAATGCAGTGTGATGTAAAGCTTTCAAAGCCTCTACCAAATTTTTAAATTTCATGGTTTCTGTGGGTAGGGATTCTGGCCAAACTTAGTTGATTGTGTTTAAATGTAAAACACTTAAATATCATCTTTTAATAAGTGCATTAATACAAAATTAAAAGGGGGTTTGCTATCAGATTGGGGCCAAAAAGGTTAGATGATAAATGTGTGAAACAATAGAACATTTTTAACTTCTTGGTACATATTGTAAGTACATTTCAATTCCTTTCAAATTCAGTATGAAGCATATTTGGACAAGGACAACATATAATTGTGGATTCCAAGACTTTTGCACCCCTTGGGCCTGGGGGCGGGCAAACTGCAAAGTTTACTAAATTAACAAAAAATCTCTCTACAACCTCACAGATGTTTGAAAAACCAAATTATATACATAGTTTTTGTAGAGCAGGAAGGCCTCTACCAAATGGAAAATTTCATGATCCCTGGGGTAGAGGCTCTGACCCCAGTGCAGGGCTAAAACTTGGTATATAGTGTTTATCTGGAAACAAATATATATTACTAAATTGAAACTATTAAAATAAAAGTTCAGAAAGAGCATGTGTTGTCTATTTGATGCTCCCAATGGTAGGGGTTTTGTATTAGAGTGGACCAAATGGTCAGTTGTTAAATGTGTGGATGGAACATTTTTAACTTCTTGATAAGTTTCCCAAATTTGGTTTGAAGCCTCTTGTGGACAAGGGTGACATAGATTATAAATTTCAGGATTCCTTCACCTCTGGAGCCTGAGCAAAAAAGTTTCAAAATTAATGAATTTTCAAAATGTCTTAAATTTCAGATTTTGTTTTACATTGTTTCTAAATAACAGGAAATTGTTTCTAGATTTCCATAGCCCTTGGCCACTAATGATACTTTTAACTTGATATGCTTGTGGTCTCTTTTTGTATTTATTGAGAAGTTGTATCCCTATTTTTGCTTAAAAAATCCTAATATCCTAAAAATAGCCCTTTTTTTAAGAATTTTGCCCTAAAAAAGGCCCTTATCCTTGTCAGGAAAAGTCACTTGAAAGCCTGTAACTGTGATTATTGTGTTTATCAATTGAAAGACTTCTAAAATTTTGGCTGATCCTGCAACTGAAAGCATGCTTAGAATTAAGAATAGAGGAATGTGCCAATATATATATTGTGAATTTCATAACCCTAGGTTCTGATTTTAGAGCGGGTTTAAAATAGTCATGTAGTGTTAATGTAACATATACCGTATAAGCAAAAATTTTAGTATTCATTTTTTGCATTATAAGTGAAGGTTTTGAGATCGCTAAAATTAGATATCGAGATCACTAACAATTCATTTTAAATCATCGATAGAGCTTTTCGAAATGATAAATTATAAAATCGCGAAAATTATTTATCGTTAAAATGAAATACCACTTTTTATGGAAAAAACGCTGCATCTCGCTAAAAATTCTACCTATACGGTATTGTGTAAAGCCTTTCATCAGTGGGGGCACTTTCAAGCACATTATTTTGTGTTTTAATCCCTTTGAGCTTGTGATACTTTTGAATGATACTGAGATGACCAATAAGGCCTGTGGACCTTATATGTATACAGATACCAGCTTTTTATATTGACAGGAGGTATGAGTTCTTTCAGCATGTCCACGATGTCTCTGTCCTCCATATCAAGCCATGCCTCCTCGGACTGGATGAAGGCTGATGGCAAAGAAATGATTGACAGCAGTGGAAATTCCTTTAAAAGCCATGTAAGTTCAAAGTGTTGTTTTCTCTTTTGTTATCCTTTGTTTATGTGATTTTGGACACTATGTATCATGATGCTCCTATGTGGGCCCAAATTGGTTGAATAAATATTCTATTCTATTCTGTATACCACCAAACCTGTACATTAATTTCAGCATGCATGCAGTTACATTCACTGCAAAACATGATCCCATCTCATTATGAATGAGTGTCATCTCATTATGAATGAGTCTTGACTCATCAGAGAAAAGTACTTGGGTCCATTTTTGCATAGGAAACACATGTGGATTTAGTCAATTTAACCATTGGAGTCTGACATCACATTGATGAAGATTAAGGGGCCTTTCCACTGCAATGTAATGCTATAGCCTGAACGAGATGCCTCAGCATAGTATTTCGGCGTATTCGTGGATTGTGTGTCCCTTTCAGTTTGGTCTCATTTGTAGGGATTTTTGCAGTTTTAAACCAGTTGCACTTGTGCTGCAACCTCATGACACATTCTTGATAAGAAGTAACCTTTTGTCACCAGTTTGAGTGTGGTTGGCAGTTGTAGGGACAAGATATTGGCAATGTGGTACGCGTTTTGTGGACATTCAGAGCTTTTGGGTGTTTCCAGCTGACAGTAACTGCACTGCCCTGTTGTGGGCATGGCTAGGTAGTTTAGGCATCATATACGCAATTTGAGACAGGAATTTCATTATCGGACTCTGTTCTTCTAAGATACTTGATGGGTAATAAACAGGTCAGAGACATTAAATGCTTTGCAGTATATGTGCGAATTAGGAAATATATTGATGTCTTGCAGGCATGAGAACACATAGCTAAGTATGACAGAGTTCATTCAACCATGAATTGCTTGGAAATATGTATGATATCATGCAATTCAAAATTGCTAACAATGAATTATTAATTTGAGAATTACTGTGGAATCATCATTGTTTGTGGGGGACCAATGTTCGTGGATTTCGAGGGTCACTCTTACCCACGAATTAACATCCCCACGAACATGTTTTATCTTTATAAATATTATGTGATTCGCATCATATATGAATTTCCCACGAACCAGCAAAATTTTGGTTACCCATGAACATTGACCCCTACGAATTAAAATGATTCCACAGTACCTGGTATTGATACTTTTAAATTTGGGTTACTGGTACATTTCTTTTGTGTGTCAGTATATATTCATGTTTGTATACTTTTAAAAGCATAGTATTATTTTCTTTCAACAAAGATGTAGATATTCTTTGTATATTAGACTAGCAAGAATGGTAAAACTGGGTGATTATTGGTTTTCTAAGTCAACGTAAACATCAATGTCTCCAGAATGAACAATTTATTACTTGGTTTTGATTTATTTTTAGCAGCGGCTTGCATAATATGTTTCAAGGTCAAATTTTAAAGGTCAAGATCATTTAGATGGTAATAAATTTTCATCTGATTTTTTTTCAAACTTTAAGATTTTGAAATCCATTTTTTGCATACCTGTCATATTCATTCTTTTATTTAACAATTCAAACTTGGAAATTAATAGCCATCAGCTTTTACTGGTAAAAGATAAATTCTGTTGTTAAAACCTTAGATCTAATTGCAATAGCAACTGTCCTTGCATAAACATCGTTTGAAAGGTCATGGTCCCTTACATTCCTCTGATGCATGAACTTGAGTGTATTAGCAATGGTGCTTTATTTCATTTACACATATTATAGGGATGTTGTCTTGTATAAAGATCTGGGGTTTTCTTAATTTCAAAAGTTCAAAGAGGTCTTTAGATAATATGCCATATAGAGATCATATTGAAAGGAGATGCCATATTTTCACAGCCTTATTGAATTATTTTTCCTTTACTGATTTTTGAAATGATTACTTGTAGGCTGAGTATTTGTTGACATCAAAAGAAAGATCTCACATGAGGAAAGCCATGATACAGTACGATACATCCAGGTTTGTATATACAATACATCCAGATTTGTAAATACAATAACGACACATCCAGGTTTTTAGATACAGTACGATATCCAGGTTTGTAGATTCAGTACGATACATCCAGGTTTGTATATACAGTACGATATCCAGGTTTGTAGATTCAGTACGATACATCCAGGTTTGTAGATACATTCAGGTTTGTACATACAGTATGATACATCCAGGTTTGTAGATACGATACATCCAGGTTTGTACATACAGTACGATACATCCAGGTTTGTAGATATGATACATCCAGGTTTGTAGATACGATACATCCAGGTTTGTAAATACAATAACGACACATCCAGATTTGTAGATACAGTACGATATTCAGGTTTTTAGATACAGTACGATACATCCAGATTTGTAGATACAATACGATACATCCAGATTTGTAGATACAGTACGATACATCCAGGTTTGTAGAATTACTAGATACTATAACTACCTGCTTTGTGTAAGCAAAATGAGACCAATCATTAAATATTGAACTTTTTCACATTTTAGAAACATTGTGGATTTCTATAACAAGATGTCCATGATACTGGACACACAGTCCAAGAAGACCGTGTGGAAATTCATCCTCCTCAAGCTGACCCCTCCCCACCAGGAGTACTGTCTGAACAAAATCAACCTCTCAGAGGAAGTCTTACTGGGTATTGCAGTCCACACATTGAATTCAGGTTATCTTTTTCAAATCTGTATAGGAAAACTAATGAAGTGTTCTCTCTCTCTCTTTCTTTCAGAGGTAGCAGCACTTCCAAGACACATAGAGAAAGCAGATGGGAAGAGTAAGTCACTATACATCTGATATCACGCTTTTTGTGTCATGCTCCAATATGTGGGTAACAAATTCTCACACTTTCCTAAATTTTCATGAAGAAGGATAAACACTGTCATAGAGTGAGTTTAAAAGTGTTGTGTCTCAAATTAGTGAGAAGCCATGGATACATGCTTGTCATCCACAGATAATCAGCTTCTACATGGGTATCATAGCCAATATCATTAAAAACAGTCTACTGTAGAATCATTGTAATTCGTTGGGGACGATGTTCGTAGGTAACCAAAACTTTGCTGGTTCGTGGGGACATAATTTTTTGGGTAATTCATAAATAATGTGAACGGCATAATATTTATAAAGACTAAAGGGAAAATAAAACATGTTCGTATGGATGTTAATTTGTGGGTAAAAGTGACCCACGAAATCCACGAACATTAGTCCCCCACAAATACGATAAAATCAATTAATTCTATGTAAGTTATTTAAAGATATTTTGTGGATTTTCAGAAAATTCCAGAACCTTGACACCAAAAACAAAACCACAGCTGGCTTCATTCCAGCAGCAGTGTGATTATTTGTTAACTTCCAGAGAGAGGACTCTTCTAAAGCGGTCCCTGAGAACGTACGCACACAACAGGTACCTGAACTATTGTGAACAGTCATGGTGCAAGACGTACTGAAGGGTATTTAGAGATACTCATAATAGTAGATTTCCATCATAGCTCATCCTTAGAATAATACTGTGTTCACACCTAACGCGCATTATCAATCTAGATTAAACACGCGTTCTAAAAATGCGTTTTGAATGCGTTTACGATACGTGTTTATTGTTCACATTACAAATACATCTGATTAAACCATCCACACATAACACGCATAGATTACGCGATGATTAGGGAAAGTAAGAAAATATTTATGGCTCCGATCAGCCACGTACATGTACCTCAATGTTGAATCACTCACATTGACTATAGTGTACATACATAATAGTAAGTGTTTCAGCTGTGTGATACGAGATTATGATTTATCAAAAATGATTTTTTTTTTTTTATTGATAGAATTTTTTCTGCATGCAAATCCGCTGTATCAGAACTTTACAATTATTTATCATGCAGTTTCATTATTTTACAATTGAGGATGTAAGCCCGGGATGTAAGCGTATCCCCAAAATTGTTTGCCTTCCTCCAATTAATCGAGTCTGCGCAATAGATGCAATAGAATCTGATATAGATAAGATGCAGATTCATCGCGTGTTCAATCCGCATATCCGCATAATAATCGCGCATTCAACCACCTATCTACTGGTTTCAAATGCGCATTGACCAATCACGTCTTGTATCTGGATTCAATCTAGATACGATTGGTATGTGAACGATATATTTGGATTAAAAGCTGATGTAATGCGTGAAAAAAATGTAATAGTTGAAACAACGGTATTAGAGCTGTAATCTAACTTCACCCATTTTCTTGAAGTCAATTATTTTGATGAGAGGAAAGATTTATGCTTTGTTTTTAGGGCTGTGCGATAATACCGGTATTTCTTGATATATTCGATTCATTAATAAAAATATACGTATTGCGATACGTTTTTTCAATACCGGTATATTGGCGAAGGTGATCAGGATAGGAATTTATGTTCAGCTTGAGATTCCTCACATTAAATATTACGTTTAATATGACTGTCAGTGAAACGTTTCTGTGATTGTTCTGAACACCCATGGCATAGTTTTTCTACTTCCAATAGGGCAAAGGAGTTAGACAACCAAGTCTTGTTTCTTATTTTTCATATATTCTGTATAGAAACAATCTCAAAGTCAATGAAATAAGAGGAAAAATCATTGATATTCTATTTTGAAAATATTGCAATACATATCGCAGTACATTTGAAAAGTATTCCAATATGCAGCCCTATTTGTTTCTTTATCGCTTTATTTTCGGGAGGTAAAATATTGTGCGAGAAAACTTGAGAGTGTCTTTTGGATGCTGTCTCTTTATGGTAGATGATCTTGTGTGTGTCAGGGTGATTGGAATTTGTAAGTACCTATAGCAATACCATAGCAACAATGCATACAATGCAATAATTTTTGTGTCACCTTTTGCTCAGGAATGTGGAGAGCTTAATTCAGTCCCTGGAGCTGATTCTAGACACCCCCTCCAAACACACCCTCTGGATGTACATTATACCTCTACTGATCACCGAGCACCAGAAGTACACCAGAGAGAGGCTCAACATTCCAGCCACAAACAGAAGTACAATATGTAGCATAATTTTTCTGTTTCTGAGGATAAAAATATTAAAAATCAACATGTTAGAAGATATTCCTAGGTATTTTGAGACCTCTGGGTCTCTCAATGTATATCTGTATAATAAATTTATACATATAAAGTATGATAAGAAAAAATATATCAGTGACCTAAACTTTCCCAGTAAACAGTATTGACTTTCTCCAATCTAATTAAAATTAGGTCTTCCTTCTGCTCCCCGGTTTTGATATATGTTGCATGTAAGTCCACGCGACGTATCAAAACTGGGGAGTGGATGGAAGATCTAATTCAATTGGATTGTGACTTTCTCAAAATAATGATGATTGATTGATTGAATATTGTTTTACATCCGCTCGAGAATATTTCATTCATATGAAGACATCACCATTGCCGGTGAAGGGCTGCAAAATTTGCAGGCCTTTGCTCGGCACTCAAGGCCTTTGAGCAGGGAGGGATCTTTATCGTGCCACACCTGCTGTGACACGGGACCTCGGCATTTGCAGCCTCAACCGAAAGACCACCTTAATTAGTCGCCTCATACGACAAGCAAGGGGTACTGAGGACCTATTCTAACCCGGGTCCCCACGGGGCTAATGATGATGGAAGTTTCTTTGTATTTTATGATTATGTGTGTGAGGTAGCTTTAGTAGGAAATACATGTAGATCTATACTTCATTTAAACTGTGTTTCATATACATGTTCTGTAATTTCAGATTCTGTCAAATCAGGAATCCTTAGAAGTCATTTTGGATCAACAAGGAGTGCTACATATGGAAATGATGAGGATTTCAAATATGGTACGTATTTAATGGTTAATTATTTTTATGCTCTTATTTAGGGGCCTATAGGTTTTGTATGTTCATCTGTGTGTGGCAGAACACTTAAACATTGCATATAACTTTTGAACTGTGAGGGGGAGGGCTTCGATTTGAAGAAAATGTATGCTTTGTGGCAAAGCCTTACACCATTGGCTGTGCTGGGGTATTCATGTTTCATACACAAAGATTTAATCAAGAGTATTTTGGGATTATAAAATTGTTAAATACTGAATTATCTTTTTTTTTAGTGGGAGCAGCTGCAAGTGCTCTAAAAAGGGGTAAAAGCAGATCCCACTTGGTAAGAGTATTTTTATTTTAGTCCTTTCTGACATGAAAAGTCATGAAATTCAGCAGTATGCATATTTGGATCACTTTAACATTTTCTAACTGATAGTCTACTGTTGTTTTTTTCCTCCTTCAGTCCACCTACTCATCAGACGAGGACATCCGGGACAGAAGTATAAGGTCAGGGGTCAGAAAGGCCAGAGGTCGCTTGTGGAAGAAGATGCACCCTGGCTACACCTACTCCTCAGATGACATTGATCTTATTGGCAAACATGGATATGGTCAGTTATAGCAACTCTAAAAATAATACATCTGTATATGTTTTTGTTTGTCTATACAAAATTTATTATGTGGCTAAGAAGGTCCATATATCATCTATTTTGTAATCTTCTGAATTATGTTGTGTTTTGGATTTTAGTTTTAACATTCCATCTGGAATAAAGTATGCAAAAATTTCTTTCATTTGTAGATTTTGAGAGAAGCAGAGGTGGTACTGGGAAGGGTTATGATGTTGCTTTGATGAAGGAATTAGAAGAAACTAGAAAGGCTGTCCAAGAAGCAAAGAAAGCATTCCAAAGTAACAGGGGATCAGGTACGAAGGAATCTCTCATCTTTGGTTGAAATTTAGAAGACAGTTACAATACTTGGCTATGAAAATAGACTCCTAATATGTTTTAGAGATGAGATCTATTGAATTTCATGCATTGACATCATAGAAAAGATTGCATTTGTTTACTACAATGTCATTCAAAGGTATTCTATAGTAAAGATGGATGAGTGAATTTTATGTCAGTATGAGATATGATTTCAATTTCTAAGACCATAAATTTATTGCAATCATGAAAACATTATTTAAGAAATGACTGTTATAATTTTCAAGTTTACTGGAGATTGAACTGATGTTGCCTTTTTGTAAACTATATACGCGGATTATATTATGTTTGCAAATAGTCAATATTGGTTCAATCTCCAGTAAACTTGAAAATTCTAACAGTCATTTCTTATAATTAAATTTCCAACGACTAGAAGTCATAAACTTTATTTAGAAGTTCTGAATAACAAAACAAATGTCAAAGTTCATGTCGTAGGAATTTAACTTTAACTGACGTCATAATAACGATTCGATCATTTGTCTGTGACCAGTAGAGATGAGAAGTAGTTTCAACGGACGTCATAATAACGTTTCGATCATTTTGTCTGTGACCTGTAGAACTGTGACGTACGAAGTTCAGGAACTGTAAAATTAGGGTTTACAAGGATATGAACCTTGAAAATTGTAATAGAACAGATAGGGAGGCCGTGTGCAAAATTTAATTATTTCAGTTGGCTGTAATTTCTCTATGTGTTTTCTTCTTTACAGAATCAGAAGAAGACATCCATTCAGCCACTAAATATGTGACAGTAATCCCCATTCCCCAGTACGATCACGCCCCTCTCAGTCATCACGACAGCCCCTTACTAAATGGACACGCCCATTCCAGCAGCCTCCCTAATGGACTGAATGAACCCCCGGAAATCATCTTCACCAGTGAATCAGACAGCGAAGCAGACATTCACCCAAGCATGACCAAATCCCTGTTTTCTTTGAATTCCAAGGATTCCTTTAACACCAGGGCACTGACTGCCTTGAAAGAACTGGATGCCGCCATGGCAGCAGAAGCATCTGATCTAGAGTTAGGTCCCCTGGGAATGAAGAGGAAGGGAGGGAGTGCATTGCCGACCTCCTCTCAGTCACAATCCTCCACAAATGAGGATACGGACCCCGATACAGATCTAGTGGCCATTCCACCACCCCCAGGTCTGTAGAAAGTTCAGTACTAGACCTCATTATTACAATACTCAATGCTTTCAGTTCAGAAGTTTTGAAATGTATACTTGTAGTATATTGTTCAATTTTATGCCATTTTCTAGTGTATTATTGTTTTGAATGTCCATTTTCTATTTAAAAACATTTTGACCTGTTAATATTTGATATTAAATTTAATTATTGAAGCCTTTCCTTGAAAAAAATTCCTTTATGATCGCATTTGAGCATTAAACTTCTTGCTCTGTGTAACTGTTATGCTACGTCTAGTAATATACCATGGTAATATTACATGCAGGCATGTCGAAAGTGAGAAAAAAATCTCAGGACTGAATACCAATCGTCAGACCGGCAGATTTTCTTTCAGTTCTGAAGACTTTCAAAATCTGCATGATATTACTTTTTTTTTTTATCACAGGGGCATGTCTTCAGGATTATGGAAAATAAAATACATAAAAATATGATTTTAAAAAACACCTTACGAAGTCG
This sequence comes from Ostrea lurida, assembly GCA_903981925.1. NCBI lineage: Eukaryota > Metazoa > Mollusca > Bivalvia > Ostreida > Ostreidae > Ostrea > Ostrea lurida. Next base: position 17,928 of record CAJDSM010036782.1, read on the forward strand.
TTTTCATGATGATGTCAACACAAATTGGTACACTAACACCAGGGCACTGATTGCCTTGAAAGAACATCATTTACATAACCACTCTGCATGTACAAATAAAATGAACGAATTCTGATCTTAGAAAAATACCCCCACTCACTTCAACACCAGTTTCTTTGATTTTCATGGAAATAGATGCAGCAATGATTTTCCTAAATGATGTACTTGTTGCTGATTTACACAAGACTGTTCTAACAAACAAAAAATTCAGACACAACATCACGAATTTGAGTGCCATCTCGTTAAAATTGATCTGAAAGGAATGGAATTTAGTGTTTTATTTCAAACTTGTATGTTTAGGCAGCAAGTGAGTTAGGGTTTTGTACCAGGCTTTATCCTGCTGTGGACCGAATTAGCCACGACGGTGCGATCTTGGTACTTGTATACATGTGCGAAAATCTAAACCACGATCACCATTTCTAGAAAATCTACAAATATACGACGAGGATGGACAAAAACTAGTGACAATAGGACCAATTGCCATATGTTTTCAGTCAGTCCTTTATTAAAAATGATCAGCCAGACCGCCCATTTTCAGCATGTCTGTACTCATAGTATGTGTGATTTCTGTAACTGTTATGCAGTACTTGTTGGGATTTGATGCTGATGTGAGATATGACCTCTATCTTATAGCTCCTCCTCCTCCACCTCCTCCCCCTCCCCCTTCTCTTGTCACAGATGTGGGCATGCCAGCTCATCAGGTCAACGTTAAGAGGATCAACTGGGAAAAGATAGGCCCGGATAAAGTGGAAAATACCATCTGGGAACAGGTACACACACATCAGATTCAAATCAGATCGACATGTAGTAGGGAACCGTGTAATGATCTGCTTTTAATAAAATTGCTGATATATTGAACAAATATTCTCTATGAAAGGTCAAAAGAAATCTTAATGAAACAAACTGAAAGTAAAAATTTAGAGAAAAGGAGTTTTAGTTTAGCTTTATGGAATAATAACTGGAAAACAAATTGCCTGATCTATACACAATATTACGATGTATCTTTACAGCTGGGAAATGATGATTTTGGATGCAATGTCATTAAGTACTTGGAATTAGAAAAATCACTTCCAGCACCCACAAAACAAAAGGACCCAGTGAAGTAGTCTTTAGATTTTTTTTTGTGTGCTCATGGCAATGCTTTAGATACATAGAATCTAAAGGGAGGAACTACTTGTGGCTCATACATTTTATCATGTCAAATGCTTACTACGTCGAATGGCTCTTGATTTTTAAAAAATAATGCTTGAATGTTCTAATTGTGATTTGATTGGCTGATCATTCTGTCGTGTAAATGTGCATATTGCTTGGCATGCAGTAATCTGTATATGCGATAGTTTTGTTTTATCTGTGTTGTAGGTGGGTTACCTGGAAAAGAAATGAAATTATATACTAATATCCCAAAAAGGGCTTTATAATATTTGTGAGTATATTTATACCAAAAGTATCAATATACAAACTGTAGCCATCATGATAATGGTAAATTTTTAATGAACATTTCATCATTTTTTTTTACTTTTAATTTTTTATAGAGTGTAATATTTTGTTACTATTTACAAATGTTCTATGCTGTAAAGCCAAATTAAAATTTTATTTTTTTTTGGTTGTTGTTAGCATATTTCTGCTAACATTGGTGTCGGTCGCAAGAAATTTTATTGATGTAATTAATTCAATAATTTTATTTTTGTGTATATCAATCTTCAATTCTTAAAAGGTAAATTCCATTATTAAATAGTATCCTTGCAACATCACAATTCTTTTAGAGTCTTTTCCACTGAAACATTTAGCATTATGAGACATTTTCAACAGTGAAAGAATCCTTTTTCTACAGCAGCAATGTTTGAACTTTTCTCTTTTCAGAATAAACATTTGTAAATAAAAATAATGTAAAGAAAACAACACATTTATGATCATTTTCACCCCAGAGTTTTGTTTTAGGGTAATATTTTTGTTTGTAATGTTCCTACATCTCCACCAAAAATACTCACTCAGCAGTTTCAAGTGTTGGTCAGCAACATTAAACCAACAATTATAAAATTGAGGCCTAATTTCCCGCCTCTTTGAAAATCTGAATATGACAATGGACATTGGATTTTGAATGCTGTCTCTCACTGTCACGTGACCTTTCCGAGTGTTACATGGAAAGTGATTGCATCTTCGAAACAGTATATAATTTCAGAAATAAACACTTATCAGTGTTCATGAATATCTATCAAGAGAACTTACATAAAATTAAGTTTTACAATATATTTACTTATCTATTGCTATTGTCCCGGTTGCTTTTAATCTGCCCAAACAATTACTCATTTTCTAGGTTTTCAATGCATGAAGTAGTGTCCTATGTACATGGTTTTTGTTGGTAAAATCTGTGTGCTTCAAATTTCATAAGCCTGTTGGGGGTATATGTATGGTTGTTTACACTCTGCTTGCAGCTATATTACTAGGGCACCTTAGACTGTCGGTGGAGGACATGAAACTAGCCCTGTATGAAATGGATGAAGAAATCCTTACCCCAGAACTTCTTAGACAGCTTGTGGCATTTGCTCCCAGCCAGTCAGAGGTAAGAGCACTCAATCAGTCTTGGCATTACGGTATGCAATCTTAATAAAACTTATTGTGTAAGCCGGCCCTTATAATCGAAGATTCAGGGGCATGTAGGTTTTGGTTTGTCTGTCTGTTAGTCTGTCTGTTTGTGAAAACTGCTAATGTTTGACATGACTTTTGAATGGATGGTGATGCTTCTTATGACAACCTTTCTTTTGACCTTGTGACAATCACCATAGAGTTTGACCTACTTTTGAAAAGTTATAACCTTCGCCATAAGTTTTGAATACTGCCTCATGACTTGTGGATTTGACCTACTTTTGAACAGTGTTTAATTTTGCCATTACTTTTAGATACCGAATGATGCACGGTCGTTGAATTTTTCCGGATGTTATATATTTAGCATCAGCGGCTCTCTTTTTTGAATTTTGCTACTGACTATACTGACTATATCCAGTCATGAGCATTTCAAATTCTGTTAAATATCGCTTCGTTGTAATGGCAAGAAAATATCATTGACATTAAGTATCGCATATAAGCGACAAGAACTTCGGATCGATATTTTGCTCCAAAAAAACGCCGGACTTATACTGCAGGATATGCGGGTACCCAAAGAAAGGTCCTGTCACAAAGGAATACACATGTGAAATATGAGAAAGCCCTATCACCAACATC
>CAJDSM010036784.1:3545-15940 GCA_903981925.1 Ostrea lurida
ATGTTGACCGGTCACACCAACCGAAATCTTTCTATATTGATAAAGTAAACAGAGTACCCCTTTGTCAAACTCATTACATAAATAATATTGAGAGACAGCAATTTCCTAAAATGGTTCGCAAGACATTAAATAGATGTTGGCACATTGTTTACAATAGCACACTGTGCCATTGATGCTCTAGAATGCTTTATGAAATATTTCTAGAACACAAAGCTTTCGTACTTTTTTTTCAACCAATTCCATTAAATATGAGTTTCCTGACGTCAACAGTTGCAGAAATGTCATTTATACATATGGTAATCATTTACATATTTACATGTATGTCCTCCAACAGTCTGTTATGAGTACGATTTAATTGACGGACTTAAACATCATACGGTAGTGATACGGGGATATTGGAGGCTGACGACTTACATGTATCCTGTTGGTCATAAAGACGAACCTTTAGTTTGTCAATAATGCTATATTCAGCAAACGAAGGGGATGTGAAAGATTCGTGATGCACTTTATTTTGTGTTCACCGGGATACATCAATTCGACATACAAGTGAAAGTGAGTATTGCTAATAGATAAAACGTCGGTGTGTCTAAATGTCGAGTTTAACATTTTTTTTTCTCCTCAAGTAAAGGCTGTTGAACTTCCATCTCATAAGAATAGACAATTAGATCAGCTAATGAAGGAGCATAATTCATAGCCGTAACAGAATGTTAGAGATACAAAAAGGCGAAGTTAACATTGTGTCAAACGTAATCATAATCCAAAAAACATATACAAAATCGAGTGTAGGGCAACACGGACCTCCGTCAAAGGCGAAGGTAGGATCAGGTGCCATCGAGGAGTAAGCATCCTCTGCTTATAACAAAGTTGTATGACCGGTCAACAGGAGATGCATATTATGCTTACTCCTCCAAGGCCTTTGATCCAACCTCATTGTGTCCAGGAGTCCACGTTTACCTACTCTTATCTTTTGAAATGTGTACAAAATTATGAGATTGATCACGGTAGTTTCCTTTCATAGTTTCATACATTTCATGTGTAGAAGAACTTTAATAAGAGCTAATATTCAGGAGCAACTACACAGGTAAGCCATGCTATATATATATATTTACATTTTCAACTTCCTGCAAAGTTGTGTATGAAAATATGAAAGTTTTGTTTTGTAATCATATTCCTATTTATAGTATGGATGACGTTAAATTACCCTTTGGTTTCATGTGGACGCTTAAAATATAAATCAAATACTGACAGTACTGAAGACGGGGTCAAAAATAAGTTACAATATTTTGATATGCCAAATTGTCATATGTCTAAGTGATATGAAGAATTATGTTTAATACACTGTACTAGAAATATGTTTCAAACAGACCTCCTTTTTTAGGAGGTTGATGATCAACAGTGTACATTCGAATCCACCTCAAATTATGAAATAGGAATTGTCTAGCGAAAACACTAATAATCTAGTACACAAAATAATCATACATGTATGCTCTAGGTGTTATGTTTATTCCAATTATTTTCCAGGAGGTTTAATAAGACTAAAATTGTCCTTAGCAAAAGCCCTCTGAATTCATCAGCCTTGAAAATGATTATATCAGAAAGTGATTAATTGCCCTGCAGCATTTTAAGCCCCTGCAGTATAAAATGCTATCGAATCTACATTTATGGCATTCTGACTTACCATTGGATAATCTTTAAAACTCAACTTTGTTCTGAAATAACGAGCCATCGAAATACTAAGAACCTAAGGTTAGACACAGATCGCTTTCCTGGTATATAAGAAATCTGGACAGAATCTTGTTTTCAAAACATTCTTCGATAAAGTTAAAGACGGCCAACATTTCTAGCGATTGATATTATATACAGACACTGGATCAAGAATAAAGTCGCTGCCGCGCAGTAAATCAGTAAGACACGAATGTGTTTCTCTACACGCTTCCAAAACGTATGGGCAACAATTTTACAGCCGAAGTATAGGTTTGTTCAACTTTCTTTTGAGTATATTTTGATTTTCCAATGATTTACTCCTTCTTATAAAATTTAGAGATTTCATGATAAATAATTTGTGTAATTTTTTGTAATATAAATAATAATCGGTACCAATTTTTATAATCAACCCAGATGCGCATTTCGACAATTATGATCTCTTCAGTGAATGCTTCAACCGAAATGTTGGAGAATCCGAAACATGTACAAGTAAGCGAAGCAAACCAAATGTTTTACTTGGTAATCAAGAAGGAAGCTGTTAACAGAAAATATCTGTGTCTTTTTTTCCTCCTTTTCATATATAGTGACCACTGGCTTTTTGAATTTTAAACGTACACTTTAATGTATCTATTTCTTCTTGAATTCTGAACATTGGTTGGAAGGGGGGGGGGGGGCCAGGGGTTTCCAGAAGCAATTCTACATGTTACCTTATTTTCCTAAATGCACAATTCGTCTTTCTTCTAGTAACTATGCTCCTCAGAACCGTTAAAATTTGTTTTTTTGTTCTGGACTGAATAATACTCTTCTTGGACTTATGATTGCTTATTTCATTTTCAAAAATTTTCCCCAATAATTGAATCACTGATACTAGAATGTAATCCCTGTCCTTAAGTATCTAATTTCACCTGAACACCAAATATCTCATCTATTTGTTTCACGTTTAATGCACTGACATACACCTTTTTTTGGGCGCCCCCCCCCCTGTAATTCATTTTCATAGCACAGAGTTGAGAATTAAACTTCCTATATCCTTCTACTTATGGTACTTTATTGATTTTAAATCGAATTGTAACTGCAGAAGTGGTTCAGTTTTTTTAGCCCGAGAATTATTTTAGGGTCAAGTACTAGTTACTAAATATACACCTTCCAATACAAGAAAATAGTCAATCTACTTTGAATGATAGGATTGGACCTTCTCTGGTGTATAATGTACTCGCTTACCTCTTCCAGATTCTCCAGGGATCAACAACCTTAACTGTACATCTAATGTTTACTATTTTTCTTATGGTGTATGAGGATTATTAAATTTTGGCCCGGGTTGTACAAAGTGCAAAACTCGGACTTATAGACATGGTGGATGACGGTGCGGGGAAAATATTTTCTGTATACTTTTACTCAGTATACTACTACCGAGCCTCATGGATATTTATCATCACGGGTGGTGCCAATATCCGGTGGGATCCGATTTTTCAGAACTGACCTGACACCTATCTCCCTGGTTTAGACGTAATATTTTCAGCATTTTAATTTCAACTAGTTACAAAAATATTCGAATATGGTAAGACCATTTATGATTTATTTATTAAAAGTATGTAATTGCTGATTTTATTTTCATTGTTAGTATTTAAATATAGAGTCATACCTATAAGGCCAATAACGTTGGTGAAATTTTATTCTGCACTCATTCAACACAATAAGAAATCAACAATTTACAAAGCAACCCGGGCAATTTCTGACACATTTTTAAACATTATAGTGTATCCTTTTTCCTTGTCTTGAAACATTCCAATCACCGAAACACATAATGATTGACATATTTTCCTATTATATACAATTTCATTATTCTTTTATTTAAAAAAGAACCAAAGAATCTGGGTTACCGTATTTGGGCCATACTGTATAATAGGTTACTAAAGTAAGAGATTCTTGACTGCATTGCAGTAAAATATCTAATATTATCTACATGTACTGGGGTCATTTGTAATAAGAAAATGGATTTGAAAATTCAAAGTTATTCTTACAATATAGCCACTCCACGCAAACTGCTAGTTTATAACTAACTTGAAAAAAAGATTTAAAAATCCCATTCAGACTCGCAACTAACTTTCTCAACTTCTGTGTCTCGATGCGTTTTCCTTAGAAAGCAAATAATAGGATACCTTTTTTGATTCTACATCCTCCCCGTTTCCTGACTGTTTGATGAAAAACCTAACATTCCATACTTAAAAAAAATTAAGCGTTCAACTTTTGCCAATGTAAAAACAATTAATATTTGAACTGTCGGTGCTATATAAATTAGGAATGAATAAGTTGCATACATATATACTTTCCTACAACGTACACACCTCACATAGGCAACACATGTAGACTAAAGTACTTACAAAAACATCCCAATTTCAATTCACAAGTCTCATTGTAAGGCCATTACATGTACCTCTTCATGCCTTAAAGGCAAAATGTCATACCTGTCCTCTACTACAGGTATTTTGTTCTGATTTTCTAACACTCTCATTTTTTCGATTCACATTTTTCCCAAAACGAATTTTTTGGTCAATTCATCAGATAACAATCCAGTTTTATACGTTTCCCACAATTTAATCCAATGGCGAAATTTGTACACATTGAAGTATCTAACAGCGTATCTAATGCAACATGTTCTCCTTTCTTCCTGCTGCGTACTTCTCAATGGTTAAACCATTGTGAGAAAGTGCTCGTTCTGCTTTCCCTCTTTGTGAATAACTGCTTTCCTGATGTCATTGGATAGTACTTGATAATGACTGGTCTATTGGGTGTTTTTGTGTTGCTAGAATGTATCTATGTTTGCTAGACGCTCCTCTCTGGTCCAGAAACTATACACGCAGTTTTTAATCGTTGAAAAAGATTCCTAACTGTGACAAGAACTTATAACCACATTTTTTTTATAAGGGCTACCTGGAAATCATGTTGGAATTGAAAAATTCTTACAGAATATTTCATGACAGTAATCACTAGGAAGTAACTAATATACTCAAAATGTATGTTCGGTTATTCCTTTATATTTACCTTTACTGTTTAATCCCCTAATAAAAGCATTAGATACTATTTTGATGATATGTTGCCTATAACTGCCAAAGACCGAATCACCAAGGTTGGTTTGGGGTAGAATCCAGAACTTGAACTTACAGGGTTTTTAAAATTTTTATGTAAATAATGACCTCTTTTAGGGAAAAATGTATAAACTGTTGAACACTTTGATGTTTTTTATTTTCCAGAAAAAATTAATTTAATACTTGGTTTATTATTTTTTATAAATTTTGTGCACTCCCTTTTTGTCGTGTACGATATGACATATGAGTGCGTAAATCTCACATTGCTGGGATCTTTTTCGTGTACATTTCAATTGGTGACGTAACAATTAACTTTAACCCTAATGGCTGTTCATGAATACTACTTCCCCCAAAAGGATTGAGCGGAAAGTTTAAAACATATACATAAAAGCACAAACAAATGCAATTTTCTAAAGAAATTGTAAATATATGCAATACAATTTGATTTATTGAAAGAATGTAGTTCATAACTGCAACGGTGTGTGGCAAACAAATTTTCATAACGCCGCTTAACGCGCGGTTAATTCATTTGTATGCACACACCGTTGCAGTTATGAGACTACACTCTTCAAATAAATTCATAATTCATTGCTTAAAAATTATATACATTTTCCGATTATAAGACAAAAAATCAGACATTTTTTATAATGTCCCCATATATGTAATTTTTCCTGCATGTATAAATTATTCTCAGCCATAACAAAAGGTAAATCGATGCTCTTTTTAAACACCTAATATTTCATCGTCATGATATTACAATATCAGAAAAAATTGGTATATGATGCTTTGTTTCTATGTTTGATCGTGCCTTAAATTTAAGCAATCACTTTAAAAAATTGTTATTCTAAAAGATTTACAATTCCGTAAAAAAAAATTGTTATATGATTGAGGCTTTGTTATCCATGTTGATTGCCTTAAATTTAGCACCCTTTAAAGAAATTTATTCTAAAAGCATCTTGTCTCATACAGGTTATTCGCCAGCACTTTTTTTTTTTTCTATATTCAGTTCCTAGATATTGTCCATTTACGATTTTAAAATCCATCATCACAAAATAGTACAAACCAAGACGAAAATACGGTTCATATTTGTTTTGAAATATACAATTTCCAGCTAATGCAAGAAAAATTTAAGTCTATATCTTTAAAGACAGAATATAACAATAAAAAGAAACGATATACTAGTATTACTATAGGTGGATTAAACATTCTTTTTGGAGAATTTATTTCGATGTGTAAAACTCTGGACAATTATAAACTCACAAACATGAATACTTTTAATGTTTAGTTTTTGGTGAGGTAAAATGTCCAGAGTTTACACATCGAATAACATCTTCAAAAAAGAATTGTTTAATTCTTATATTTTCCAATTTGAGTTCAACTGTTTGAATTGATTGATTATTTACTGTTAACGTCCAACTCGAGCAATATTTCACTCATTATGGAGACGTCACCGAATTATGCCGGTGAGGGGCTGTGCAAAATTTAGCCTAATGCTCGGCAACTCAAGGGCCTTTGAGCAGGGAGGGAATCTTTTTCGTGCCAACCTGCTGTGGACACGGGGCCTCCGGTTTTTGCGGTCTCCTCCGAATGGACCGCCCATTCAAGTCGCACCTCTTACGACACGCAAGGGGGAGCTGGAGGTCCTATTCCTAGACCGGACCACGGGTATCCTGTATTAACATTTTAAAAAATTTGAATAGCTTCGCTGCGTGTAGTTGGTTTGTTTTCATCGGCGCGGTTTTGTTTTACGGATCACGTTTTCGGTTTATTGAATGTGTAAGTTCTCGGTTTCGATTTCATGTTCATCGCAACCAGAATAAATTCGTAATAAAGGACATTGGGAATTATTTAAAATTACGTCAAAAGAAAATCATACATATGGACTACCCATGGGATGTATGAAGTTCCCTATCGAATGTGGGTCAAAAAGTCTAAGGTCAACGAACTGGACGTGGAACGTTAGCATTATGGTTTCCGGAGACTCTAAAGTGTTATCCTTTTCCAACCTGAGTTCACCAGAACTAAGTAATAGGACTATCCATGGAAGAAGATGTTCCCTATTGGAATTTGGGGGTCAAAAGGTCAAGATAACTGGACATGACAGTAGCAATATGTTTCTGAGCTGGTAGAGCAATTATACTTTTCCACCTAGATCACCCATGTCATAGATATGACGGCATAATGTCATAGAATGTTCCCTGTCGATTTGGGGTCGCTCATCTTTGACTGCGACTGTTTTTTGAATTAATGTTACGATATATGCGATCGACGCTCTTTTGTTGGGTTTTTTTTTCAACGTCACAACATCATGGAAATGTCGGAACACGTCGTGTTTAATTAAGTCAGTGGAACCCCGTGGGGAATCCGGGGTTAGAATAGGTCCTAGCATCCCCATTCGCGTGGTCGTAAGAGGCGACTGTGAATGGGGTGACATTTCGGATGAGACCGCACACACACGCCGAGGCCCCGTATGTCACAGGCAGGTGTGGCACGATAAGCCCTCAAAAGGCCCTGAGCGCCTGAGCATAGGCTATATTGCAGCCACTTCACGGCATTGGTGACGTTTTCTCCGTATGAGTGAAATATTCTCGGTGGGACGTAAAACAATTTTAAATAATTCAATCATTCAATTAATTAAGTCCAGTGCCTTTAGTTTTTAGCCAGCATGTAATGTAACTTTGCATCACGAACATCATTTAACGACATTTTGGAATAAATACATATTTGAATTGCATGACATAAATACATTCATGGAATGGCCAGTAAAATTGTGTCCGAAAGGAAAACAAACTGAAGAAAAAGTAGTTTAATAAAAAAAAAATTGAAATATGTTCAGGCGGTTATTAAAATTGACATATACTAATTTTATACACTTAAGTTTTTCAATTACTGGGCAAAAATATAGTAAGGAATGGAAAGACAAATAAAGTTTCTACACAGATTTAGATAAATGAAGACAACAACTGAATAAAAACCATTTCACTATTTATTAATTTGTTGACTATTCTTCATAGCTCTGTGTGGAAATTCTGGGAATCAGTTTCCCAAATACAGTCAACTGCACATAACAAATTCTGGACACCAATGGTATGTAACTTTAGAAAACCACACATCCTACATACTTTTCAAAATAGTACATTAAGGACATCGATTATTTGTAACGAAAAGAAAAACGAAGAAACTTTCAAAAGCGGTCCAGGTTACAACTTGCTCTCACATACAATTGAAAAAATTCCATATCTCCAACAGAAATGCTTCTTTAAAAAGGAAGTTAGTTAAAGGATTTTTCTAAATATGTATGATTTTTGTTTTAATCCAATACATTCGTCAATTATACCCCTTTTAATATAACGTATGGTGGGCCTCACAAAACACCCGTGGGGATGCCGGGTTAGAATAGGTCCCGCTATCCTTGCGTGTCGTAAGAGGCTACTGAATGGGCGGTCATTCGGATGAGACCGAAAACAAATACGAGGCCCCGTGTGTCACAGCAGTTGTGTCCACGATAAAGATCCTCCCTGCTCAAAGGCCTGAGTGCCGAGCATAGGCCTAAATTTTGTAGCCCTTCACTGGGCATTGGTGGACGTCTCAATATGATGAAATATTCTCGTGGGAGGGTAAACATAAATAATCAATCCATAACTCGAAAGGCTAAAATGAATTGTTTCTTTCGATGAGAATATGTTCCAGTTCCCGAGGTGGATGCTCTTGTGCTTGCACAAGTGAAAAGAATGTACACTTTGCCTTCTTGTCCGTTCTTTTCGTACTTAAGCTGCACCTGTGAAGTCGACACCAGTTTAAAGTAATAGGGAGGCCTCTTGTCTCAAACTGTGCAAAAGTGGGGTAATAGTCAGTTAGGCCCTTGAGAGATACCAAATTTTTGGAAAATTACACAATTTTTGGAAAATTACAAAATTTTCCAATAAAAAGTGTTAGGGTCGGGGTGAAAGAATAGGGTCGGTCAGATGACAGTAAACACGTATTTTTTGTTGGGGGGGGGCTAAAATCAGAATGGTATGGAACAAAGTAACGTTTTGCCTGAATGTTCGCAAAGTGAAAATGACGTACGGTTATCAATTTCATAAATTCCCTGAGGAATATAAAATTAGAAGGAAGACAAACACTGACTCCTTGACAAACCAGGGATGGGATCAGGTGTCTAAGAGGAATAACCCTTGTGACTGGTCACTGACACCCATTGTGAGCCTCATATTTTGATCAGGAAAACTCTCAAGAGTACTCCATAGTCAAAATCTGTGTTAAAACTATAAGATATCTCCTGGTTCCATTTCTATTGACAAAACAGCTGTTTATGATATCAAAAAGCCTAGTCTTCCCTTTTTCATGAGGAATGGTAGTGTAAAGTTATAAAAAGGCGTGTATTTAGCCATGCTTGCTTAATCTGATTTAATAAGCACCCTTATTACAAAGAGTTGAAACCTCCACACCAAAGACGAGAAAATCATTCGGCACAACTCTTAAAAACATTTAAGTATACAATTCATAAAGGTTTTGCAATATATATGTAATAATTTGAAATTTTTTGTAACTATTCTAAATACCATTAATTAATTTAATCGAAATAAAGTAAGGAAATCTGACCTTTTTCATCCACGTTCATCGTTCACTTTTTACATCACTTCTGTCTCTTCGCTATAGGACATCTTCCCTCTCACCAATAAATAAATATGTCATATTTGAAGATAAAAAACTTCTTCTTGAGAAGGATAAAAACTCTTTGCTATGGCCTTCAACTAGTCATTTAAATGTATCGACAACGTTGTATGTATAAGCAATACTCCTTATGCCGATTCGATAAAAGACACCACAGAGCCTTCCACATCTGTGTCATACTTCGGTATTTTATTGAACATACAAGTCAACGATAAACTAACAACTCAACTTTATGACAAACGGAAGGACATCGGCTTCTCCATCAACTACCCAAATCTATGTAGCAACATTTTATTGTCACCTGCATATGGTGTTAATATCTATCACATAATTCGGCAACCAAGAAAATGTTCTGCGTATGATCAATATTATTTAAAGTTCCAGGGTTTAAACAGTTTTATTAAAAGACAATATTTCGCAAATTCTGTGTGTTGATAGAACGATCTAAATTACAATTACAACCTGTCATTTTGGTCTAATGCTATATATCTTACATGTTTCATATGATCTTCAGTAAGTCTCATCCATGTTCTTAAAACTATTACAAACTAAGGCTATTTCGGATTGAATTAATTTCCAATTTGGAATGGAGATGCAGGAAACTACTGGACACCAATTTTGATTGCTGCTTTGCGTTAAATCTCAATCTTCAAGCCAAATTTACAGCCAGTCCAGCAAATGACATCGCCATCATCATGCGACACAGATCCGGAGTATGCCTTTAAATTAGAACACCGATGTTTCTGCAATTTGTTTGATATTCAAAAATCAAATGATGGTATATTTGCTAAATCAATTCTCAACTGCATTCTAGTTGCCTTATTAAACATGGCCGGAGTTGAAGGGCATAGACAAAATATAGGAAACAATAGATATATATGTTGGTCGTTTCTTTTACAAAATTTTAGCGGCCGATTTGATGTTTTTACATCAAAATTATCTGTTTCATGTAGATTTGTTCAACAGAAGGATGGTAACCATATGAATCTTTTTTCTTCTTCTTTTTTTCCAGAAGTTTTATTGTAATGCCTTCCGCAAGTACATCCTTGATATCGGTACTAGTCTCAAATTTTGTGGTAATGTTATTTTTATGCCATTCCAAATATACAAAACGATTCAACATCTAACAATATATTATTTGATAAGTTAAACTCCTATATATGATCTCTTTGATCTGTTTAACTTTATAAACTTTGTTTTACACCTCATCAGCCGCAATATCATCATTATGATGTACCGTATGTGGTTTGTATTATGACCCCTGGGTCGAGGCCTCTGCTGGTGGACTGTTATCGCCCGAGGGTCTCTACAAGCCCAATTGCTATGTACTATGTTACTAGCTTGAAATACGGATATGATTTTAATTGCAGTGGTAAAATTAGAAATTCATATCAAAATTAAAGATTATCTCCCTCAGGCATAGCTCTGATCCATCGACGTTTTTGTCCCAATCTTTTGGCGCTACATTGGTCACTTTTTACAGATTTTTACTTTCATGTTTCGGATTTCCAACATTTTCGGTTTGAGCATCGCCTGGAGAGACAAATTTGTCGAAATGCGCATCTGGTGCATAAAAATTGGTACCGTATGTGTTTGTATTATGACTGTCAGCAATGGAACTATGGTTCTAAAATGTTGGATATAGATGAAGTAGCAGTGTTTTAGATGACCAGGTTAACTACTAATAAATAATTTCGCAACGTTAGAATAATTGGAATCTTCAAGTTATATTTGCTATGTTTCAGCTACTCAGAAGAACGGGGAAGAGCAGGTCTATGCTAATTATACTACATGTATATATATTCCAACAAGTGGAATTCATGCCCCTCATCCTTGCTCATCGGGGATTCATCTGAATTAGCTATTACACGTATAAGCCAAAGAGCTAGATTCGATAGCATTTTATACTGCAGGGGCTTAAAATGCTGCAGGGAATCAATTAAGCATTGTTCTTTCATGATATTAATCATTTCAAGGCTGATGAATTCAGAGGGCTTTTGCTAAGGACAATTTTAGTCTTATTTAAACCTCCTGGAAAATAATTGGAATAAACATAACACCTAGAGCATACATTATGATTATTTTGTGTACTAGATTATAGTTTTTCGCTAGACAATTCCTATTTCATAATTTGAGGTGGATTCGAATGTACACTGTTGATCATTCAACCTCCTAAAAAAGAGGTCTTTTGAAACATATTTCTAGTACAGTGTATTAAACATAATTCTTCATATCACTTAGACATATGACACATTTGGCATATCAAATATTGTAACTTATTTTTGACCCCGTCTTTTCAGTACTGTCAGTATTTGATTTATATTTTAAGCGTCCACATGAACAAAAGGGTATTTTAACGTCATCCATACTATAATAGGAATATGATTACAAAACAAACTTTATTATTTCATACACATACTTGCAGGAAGTTGAAAATGTAAATAATATATATATAGCATGGCTACCTGTGTAGTTGCTCTGAATATTAGCTCTTATAAAGTTCTTCTACACATGAAATGTATGAAACTATGAAAAGGAAACTAACCGTGATCAATCTCATAATTTATGTACACATTTCAAAGATAAGAGTAGGGTAAACGTGGACTCCTGGACACAACTGAGGTTGGATCAGAAGCCTTGGAGGAGTAAGCATAATATGCATCTCCTGTTGACCGGTCATACAACTTTGTAATAAATTCAATTTAACATTGTGTCAAACGGAATCATAATTCCAAAACAAAAACATATATACAAAGTCGAGTGTGGGGCACACGGACCTCCGACAAAAGCGAAGGCAGGATCAGGTGCAATAGAGAGTAAGCATCTCTGCTGACCGGTCACACCCGCCGTGAGCCTTAAGTTGAAATAAAGTAAACGGGATTACCCGTAGTCGAGATTAGTGTATAAAGAACGGCTTAAAAATCTATATTG
>CAJDSM010036785.1:16851-28369 GCA_903981925.1 Ostrea lurida
GCTTTCCAGGTTTTTAGATAAACTCAGTTGCATCAAATCGTCAACTAGGAGAGAAATGAGGGAACTGACGCGTACCTTATACTGGGATTTCAAAAACTTCATAAAGATCGTCCTTAACAAGATTATACTGTCTGTGATCATAGTAAGCTAGGCTAACCTAATCGAAAATATCTGACAAGACATGTTCAAAAGTGAGACTAGGGACTCATCGCAGAAGTATTGTTGAAACTACAATCATGCAGAGTAGGTGGTGTATCATACTCGTATAATGTACATGGTATGTTCTAAACTAAGAACTCTCCAGAGAGTTAAGTCTAGTGAATTTTGATAATGTGCAGCCAACTAAACGCTTTTTCAGCACTGATATAATAACACCACATGAAACATATGTACTCTCTTGCAACCTTTTAAGTACACGAGAATCGCCGTGATCCGAAATAATATTTTAGAAGGACCAAGGGCTCTTGTGATTACACTGTGACTACAAAGACCAGATATGCTCGCTTCATTTAAAACACACAAATAGAAAGTCAAGGAAGCATATTATTCTATCCTAAATGGATCCAGCATCTACGCGAATGAAAGTTATTCAAGTTTTAACCCGACGGTGATGTCTCTAAGCACACTAGCAATGTACTCTGACAGTAATGATTATCAACCAAACCACATGCTGGAGTTCCTTATGTTAGCCGACAACGTATCTTTGTCCGAGTAATCGATGATTTCTAGGCATCCAGGGGAAATCCTATCCAACAGGTCTTGTTGGAATTTCCCAATGTGGCGCAGCGAATCATGGTTGCTCACTTTATTATGCTGAGAACTAATTATTCTTTAATTATAATCTTATCGTGATGTCCTTACGTGAAGTTCTATGTCAGTACAATGGAGCTATCCTGAAAGTTGAAAATGAACGAAATATTTTACACATGTACGCGGTGGCCTTTAGTCGAGCATTCTCACTATATTGAAGCGATAACATATCCAATAATACATCGTTGATCTTGCCAGCTTCATACTGACGATTACGTTATATACTAAACCCGAACGAAGACTGAGAATAATATAGGACGAACACACGCCGAGATTTCCGATCGGTCTGCTTCCGTACTTGAGTAGTAAAGTTATGAAACATTGACCATTATCTCAGGGCAGAACTAACGAACCGTCCAATTTTATGACAAGACGGGAACTGACTTTTCAGCAAGGCTTCCTCCGCGAGTCGCTCAGACTACTCCGCAAATTTTATTTATAGCAATATTTCCATCATTTGCACTCTGCAATATCTGGGAGGGCTTTGGTAATGTCCTTCTCTAACTTAATTCGATACCGCCGCCATCGATTTTGGCTTGGTTCCTGTCGTATGAGCAAGGTTTGCTCTGACCAATACTGAGCAAGCTATCTTTATATGTGTTACATATTTAAGTCATGTTCGAGCAAGGGGTTCTCAAGAGACAGTCATTTTTAACAGGCAGCATTGGCACTTCTCGGAATAAAGTTCTTATGGTCGTTATCAGAACACATTTAGTTTACCAATAATGAACCTACCCCTTGATCCAAATGCTTTCCTAATAGTGCTTTAAATATTTTCATAGCCATTGTTAAGCCCGTTTTTTACACTACACTGGCTAATTGACTACGGATTGTTTCCGTTTAACCTGAGTCAAGTGACTATGGGCTCACGGCGTTTGTGACCGGTCAACTAGCAGGGGATGCGTAGCGTCCTCACAAGGCACCTGATCCCACCTCATGTGGTCCCAAAAGGGTCCGTGATCTCGTCTCAATTCTCATGTGGTGTTATGTATGCTATCATAAAGTAGTACTTACGAGAGAGTGTAATCGACTGTTCTGAGTGTTAAGTCTGTTTGCACCTTTTCACAATACGATGCAATGACACGCTCATGAAAAACGTTTCGAGGATTGTGACTATATGTGTTGTATTAAACTACTAGATTCCTAATAATTTACGGATTGTGCATGGACTGAGCTCGAAGTTTATCTCGTTCTAGTTGAGACTATTTTCTAAAGAGTTATTAGTTATCGAATGCTACATTTGCCATTGCATCATCTTATTTGCCAGGCGTCTTATGCTTTTGAGAGTTACGGTGTAGTTTCTTCATCGAAAAATACTGTTAATACGGTTGTGAAGGGCCACCATTGTTATCACCACAACAGTTACGTTCACATGTAGACTTCTACATCGAAGTATGTAAAGAGCACTTAAATTGAATCACTGCTGAGGAATCAATATCTGAGTAGGGCTAACATGCACTGATTATGGAGGTGGGAAAAAGTGTTAAACTTGATAAATAGTAGACTTCACGTTAACCTTGGGATCTAAAATAGATGTATGCTCTCCTTTTACCACCTCTTCTCAGATCATTGGGTTCCACCGGATCATCTACTACTTTATTACAGAAAAAAATTGTGGTATTAATTCGAACAGTCCATCCTAACTAATGACATAAGTATTGAGTTCCGACCCTTCTACGAGTGTTTACACAGAAAATTATTCTATTTTGTTTAAATGTATATATGTATAACTCAAAACTGGGTGGGATTCAAAGATTCATCTATTCTCACGGTCTCGTTCAGACTGCATTGTCCTATATAAAGTTAAGACACTTATGGCCTGAGTCAGTGGGGTATCACCAAGCTGATTATAAAATATCAGGTTTCACAAATATAATGCCCCATTCTTTTTACGATTCCGAGCCATTGACTACAACTAAATACAACAATCTTCGAGCTATCCGCTTACTTCAAACAAAACGTGGGTAACGGATATACCCTAAAGCTAACGAATTGTAGAGGCTAGAACTTTGCATCTATGCAACCAAACGAAACTAATAAAGCAGTGCATGACATTCTCTCAGTAATTAAATCCGTTTATTCTATCTTTATGCAAAATATTACCTAACAACCTAAACATGTATGCTATTGTGTCAATTTATTGCAGAGTATCTAGTCATATGCTATATCTTCCCCATTGTCATAGGTTTAGTTCATTGCGAGAGAAACAGAGATTGTAACAAAGTTTCCTCTGAGATCACTTGTTTAAAACAATTAGATAATTTATCTAGTCCGCTACACCAAGGCTTATCTACTAGCTCAGTTTCGTTTTATGAATACTAATAAGTCAATAGCGTCGAAAACATGTCGCGGACTCCACAACTGCAGGCTGGTTTGCGGAAAGCGAGAGACTCGTACTTGGAAATCCTAAATTTCTCTGACATGAAAAGAGCTCCATCTTTTTTCATAGAGCGATAACTACGCAAGTTTAATATAGGATAAAGAACGCAATCGGAAGAGTGAATCAATTTAGGAAGTGTCCGTAAATCAGATGAGACCTATCACCAGATCCGTTCCTTGAGTACAACCAACCATCGTGATTCGCTGTAGGTCAACTTTGGGGAGAGGGCAATCAACGAAACAAGTTTCTGTTTCCGTGCTAAAACACTGCGAAATGAAACAGGAAGATTTTCTGCAATAGAAAAAGGTGCGACTATGGAATGCCCGATGGAAAACGCGGAATCCACGCGGTCTGCATTATGATCCTCCCGAAGTGGAGACTATAAGGTTCGGTGTAGACTCACTGTTCAGGTCTGTTCTTCCGTGGAGCCGTATAACGTGAATCACTACATGCGCGCCACTAATAACGATCTTTTCAAAAATAGAAACGATGTGAGAGACAGATTGAAAAATCACTTCGAATAACCACGCCTAGTACAAATTATGGAGATTCCCTCTCTAAGCGAGTAGCATAGTTTACTCTCGTCTCAATCTGATTGCGCCTGGGAAATGCAAATACATCCTGCGACCTCTATGTTAAGGAAGGTTGTGTAAATATCTCCTGGTAGGCGCACAAACAATATGTGGTAGGAATGCATACAGTAAATGAGAAGATATCTCTACGGAAGAAACCATATCGGGGGGAACCGCGTCCCATGTGTGCCTATTGAAAGCGTAGAAGAGAAGAGGAGCAACAAGCATGTACAGACATCTGTGTGAGCGGTTTGACACGGGAGCGATATACGTGTTAACTGACCTGTTTGATTGAAACAATATCGGACACCCCCATTTTTGGCAAACCACACTGTGTGTATCAGGTTACGACACCAATTCTTGTAGTGTGCTAAGTGACCAAGTTTAGATTAACCTGGAATTCTGTTTTTGCTGAGGAAGCTCACTAGGCTTATTTGTTGGAATTGAATCGAATTGGTCTCGCAAATGAGAGAAGGAGTTGTCGACCACAACGAAAATTTATTCTGCAGTGATCTGTTACACCCTATGAATAACGGCCTGCTCGTGCTGTTAAAACCGTTTGAAGCTGATATGTGTCCATTCGGGGCGTATATTATGTATTAGTTGGAGTATATCTTATGGGCTATAATTTAACGTCGTTTATTTCGATTAAAGCTTGTACACAGCGACACTTATTGTAGTTGTGCACCAGAGCCTGAGGTTGGATTCGGACAGTATCCGAGAGAGGAACCCGAACAAACCGCTGCCACACACACACCATTTCAAGAGCTTGTGTACTCAGGAGCTTCAGCTCAGCCACTGACTGTCTTGGTCTTTCGAGGTGGAAGATATCTAACTGTGCAGGAACCAACAGATATATATATCACACGGAGGTATAGGGCAAATTTGTGATTTCACAATCTAGATGGCGATGCGCTGAAATCACAAGTTTTAAGAGCTACGCGAGAGGCTCTCAATACAATAAAATGTAGCATCGACCTTGAACAGAAGCTCTGTAAGAGCGAGCTGCGTTCATGATTGGGTTGAAGCGAGCTTTTCTTGTTGTGTTTATTTCTCCAATGAATTCAAAAGTTCATCTCCCCATCTGTATCGCTGAGGGCGTTACCTGATGCTGTTGTATATATATTTTTTCAAAACCTATAGTACTCGAGTCGGAAAGAATTTGAAATGAACACTTGTTCGCTCACCATCTCGGTATAATTGTGTGCTGACATTCACGATTCTCTTACTTTTTAGTTGTATCTCAAAAGATCTATAGAAGCAGGTTGAGAACTGAAAACCAGGTGGATAGGAGATATTGGTTTAGAATAAAGTTGTGCGTTTAATCGCTACCTCAGAATCATATCGCACTGTTCAGGCACCTAACACAAATTCTTCATTTGGAGAATTCCATATCCAAGGTTGTTCCGTGTTGTGCCAGATCTAATATTTGAATCTATCAAATTTTGTAATTTCGACTCGATATAAAGGTATGACCGACAGATTCGAGAATCATCTACTGCATACTCGTCACTTTCCACTCTATCAAAAGTCTATTTGTCTAGGCTTCAAACATCCACCATAGGGCGCAATCACTCGTGTAATAATATCTCATGAAAAGGCCAAGATATACTTTTTTGGAGGTATATACTAACATGAGCCATTTGTTATCGCCGATCTTCAAGGAATGTATGTTAGTAGTAGTTATGTATTGAGACTGGTACCCATCGAGAATGCTTCTATACTCATTTCAGAGGTACGTATCGCACCCTCGCCATCTCTGTTAAGGACAAGTCCTTTTTATGTTTTCTTAATCAAGATAACTGAAATAGACACATTTATTCAATGTCACCAACCGTTGGTAGTCGACTCTGTAAAGAGATTGGGACACTATAGTTTCTTTGTCCTGCTGCGGTACATATCATGTCCTACCGTATTTCAACTCTTTTACATAAATGCCTCAGTAAGTCATATAATTAACTCTTTCGAGTGATAGTGCTACCAGCTATAGCATAAATAGGGGGTGTTGACTGGCTTTTAGTGGTGACATATTTAATCACACTCATGAGAGAGAGTTTTCTGCTATATGACTAAATCGCGGCCACATATTCTGTGGAGGCATTACCTGCTAATTGCGATATTTGTTATTTTGAACTACTTCTTGTACTAATATATATATTTATATAGTTTCGTGTGATGAAATAGTGACACCCACATCTGAACGTACCTAATCAAACAAAACACTCGATATAATAATACAACTGTTGAAGCCAAATTTATTAACATATTGAGAGAAGACTTCTTCTGGTAAGTGAGTGAGCAAGGGTACAAATTAGAAATGTCTTTTGCTATAAATTTTGCATATGTACGAGCATGTATAAGCTATATTCATAATTATTCAGACTGACAAGTTGGCCGCATTTAACTAATACTAGTACTAAAATATCAGCTTTGATCCAATTGACACTTTCTGATCCACACGTGATTATTTGACTTTGATCTTTTGATATTACCTATATTCCTATTACATGTAGAGCCATCAAGACGTAAGACTAGTAACCATTATTCACTTATTTCATCATTTATTAAACCGATATGACAAGTTTCTCCTAACAACCTTATTGGTCATCTTGGCACTATGTTGCGGGTGAATTACTTCGATCTTTCGCGCGTGGTTTGAGTAATACACATCTATACTTGTGATCTATATGAGGTCAAACACATCTCTCGTTATGTGAGACGGATTGTGAATTTTTGGAAATGTCAACAATATAGTGGCCTCACCAGTCATTCTGAAGAGCTGATGCTCATGATCTTGACCGGTCTCTACTGATTGAACGCATTGATATTCGGTCCTAAACTGACCAATGCAACAGACTTTACAAGCTCAAACGGTTCTGTATTATCCTTTGTATGCCCTTCCTACGAACTTTCAAGTGAGATCATGGATGTGTTCCTGTGCGTGCTCCGCTGTCTTAGCCTCATATAGACCAGCGAGCAACTTCTTGTAACTAATTATTATTAGAGAATGTTTTTCGATTTACTTTTAATATGGAAGACCTTTGTAAAAAATACAAATAATGGATCACAAATTAGATGTGTATAGTCATTTTTTGTTATTCACAGGAGTTGCGAAGGTCAAAGTTGTCATTAGTTATTTAAGTAAGCTAGGGGTTAATGTGTCCGCCTTTTTCCTACGGGTTTTCGTATAATGTGGTACTAGTATTACGAATCAAGGGGTATAGTTCTTTTATAACCACAAACGTGCTGTATCACATTCAAACTCTGCCTGTATTGCAAAATCACTTTTGCAACTTAATTTTGCGAGTACCCTTTACCAGGGCTCACTCACACACAAAGTCGCACGCGATGATCGTCAGTACTATTGCTGTCCATACGCCAACACTTTGAAGCTGAATGCTGTATTTTCCAATCTGTAAGTGTGCACTGAACACCAGTGTTATACCTAATTTTCGTAATCAGCTCATCGGTGGGGGTTACTATGTATTTAACATAACTCGGGATATAAATAAATTTACAACTCATTCATGTTGCTTATCGCTATCGTACGCTTCTTAAGTGTTTGCTTATCTTGTGTGCTTTCGGTGACATTCACAATCAACAACCAATGTCAACGATTGACGCTTTAATGAGATATTTGTGCAGACTTGTGTACAATCTCAATACAAGCGTCATACACTTCCGTGTACTTTCACTCCATATAGAGCTGTTCATCCACTCAATGAAAATAATTCAGACTGCGGGATACAGATCCGTAATATGGAATCATAATGCCACTGACCAAATAGCGCAAATATGTCACTATCAATTTTCGACTCTTACCGAGGATTTTTGAATGCATACCCAGTACCTCTCTTAGCGGGAATATTAGAATTATCCTAAACCCCTATATCGCCTCAGTGTGATGAAATGATTATTACCACTTTTGGAACATTCTCAATAAAGTAGTGCTAACGTGGACAAATTCGTCACGCAAAAACGTTCACTAATAACATGATTCCTAGTTGTTTATTTGAAATTAAACAATTTTTACAAACTGTGAAACATCGTATTTCCCATGCATTTTGTGTATTTACTAGATATTGTCAAGTCGCAGTCTTTTCTAGTGGAGTCATATTCAGGGGGCCAATAGATTGGTTGTAAATGTGGCCGCCATTTGGGGTGAAATACTGTGTGAGGGGTAGCGGTGTGGAACAGCACTCTTTCACTTGAAGGCGAGTAAAGAAAGTAATTAATTACTTACGACGAACGCGACACCTATAAAAGTGGACTCTCGGGAGTTTTAAAAATAAATAGTGCTGCTCAGACACATTGTATTGATTTGAATCCTATGTAAGTAACATAGTTTCTCAACTATAGGCACCTCACACTACAAATCGAAATGTTTCATTGTACTTGGTATGTCTACATATAAAGATATTAGATAAAGGTCTCCGCCATATATTAAGATACTTCAGAAGCAGAGATATTACTCTTACAGGATATTTGAAACTATAATCTTTAATTCTACTTTTGAGTGTGCTTCGCGCTATTATATATTTTGGTAATTACGCTGTACTCCTGTTCATCGATCCCATATTTCTTTTTAACACATGTTTCCACTGTGTGTGGCCCGTGTCATATAATTTGACTCTCCTTTTCTATCAATTATGCTGAACTCTTTCATCTTCTCTTCCGGAAACTGTCTCGATAGAAACAAAAGATCACCAACGTGTAATTCCTTAATTTCTCCTATTAGCACCTCTTGGGTGCCAGACTTCTTCTGGACTCAGTGGTACAAACACACATATTAAATTAGGCCTGTTTGATTTTATATAGAGAAGGATGTTTATCCTCGCGATCACACCCTTTTCGAGAACATGGACAGGTGGTAAGAGGAACGTTATATGTAGAAAGACAATTACCTTCAAGAGAAAACTATAAGTTTGAGAAAGCTGCTATTGTCTCATTTATGTTACTAGATACGAACTCAAAGCAGAGATATACTTGTTGCTTATGTGTCAACTTTAAATGACAGCACAAAGAACTTTTTCAAACTGAGGAAGATAAAGACCTAAAGTACAATATTATACAGAGCATATAATCTGAAGAAATTAGTTGACAAAGTCAATGTTATTAATTTGTTATAAAATGGGGTTTTTGTTATAGAATTTATAGCTCATACAATAAAAGATACTCGAATATAAATATACCTTTTGACAATAATGCTGACATTGTTATATCAAGATCGATAATACACTCTGTGAAATAAAGGATATTGATATTAATATGATATATGCGGCTACATATTTGGCCAATACAGACAATCATCTGAGTGTTCTGTGCTTTTATTGAGGGAGAGGTCAAGCATCTTGACCGATTAGTCAACTAGCGTTGCATACACCCGCTCGAGAGTTGCGCTTGATAAAATAGGGAAAGAAATTACGTGTGGAGACTCGTCGGATATAGTGAATTGAAAGTTAAGCTATTCCCATTTCTCGAATACAGATTAGTTGTCTACAAAAATCAGGTTTAGATTGTGATTCTAATTCAGCTTATATAAGGAAGCAAGAACTCCCTGTCCCAAGACCGCATGTCTAGCGCTAGGGATTCAAAGTAGTTCCTACTCTCTCCTTAATATTCCTCGTTTTCGTTATGCAGGAAATTTGCAGAACTATTTTTTTCTCATCTCTCCCTCTCTACTTCTCTCTTCTTTTCTCTTTTCTCTCTCTTCCTTTATTCCACTATCCTCTATCTTAATATTTCCTGGCACTACATGTATTGGTACACACTAGAAACATTAGTTTCACCAGGTCGCGGGGGTAACCCACGCTTGTATGATGTGCTTTTCCGAGTCGTTCAGATTCTGATACTTACACAAAATGAGCTTTCTATAGTCTGCTTCCCACTCTTTCTTAATCCTAACAATAGTCTCATCTATGTACATCCACTGTTGATTATAAGCCCGGTGACATATCATACTCTAATAACGATTTTAAAAAATACGCGGATAGACTAGACTGAATCGTGGTTCGATCTGGATGAGAGTACACTCCTCATAACTTACACATTAAGCAAATCATGACTCTACACATCAAGCAATGTAAAAAATCAAAAAGTGTGAGCAAATATAAAAAGAACAAACAAAATAAACGTTTAGCGTTTTAGTGTAACGCTTTTTATATTCTCTTACCACTACACTGGGGGCGGGTCCAAACCTATAAATTTTAAGCAAGCTAGACAACCATAAATCAAACCACTTGTGATATCTTCGAGAAGTCTAATGCAACACAGCTATTATAACTGTTGCCATCTCAGCAGTCCAAGCATTGTCAGGGAGATTGGGTACTTGAATATTTAGGTTAATGTCATTTTATATTCTGCGAACCATATCAGGGTTATCTTATTTTAATGTCGCACCGATGTCTATGGTTTGATTCCAGAAAAGTGTATCAGAAACCGCGCATCTGATCACTATACTATTTCAACGATTTCCTTAATTCATACGGATTACTTGATTCTTACACCTAGTAAAGAAAAACTAAATGGCATAAGACTCTTGCTTAGAATTAACATTCTCACAAAACCTCCGCATCCAAGAAGGACCTAAGGACCAATAGAATGCAATCCAATAAAACTTCTCAGTAGATGGTGTTCTGGTCAGAATGTTTGATCAACAAACATTCATTATGTGTCCATATAGATCTTTTTGGGTTTTCTCACTTAATACATAAGTAAAAGGATCACGTTAGGTCACAAAGAGGATTTTTAGTTGATTAGGTGTCTTATGGTTATGATACTGAGTCGTTTGTCCTCGTTCAACCTACAAGTTGGACTGCGATATAATTTTGCTAGTGTTTGTGCGCACACAAACATATGTGCACTTCGCTAGAATATTGGAACCACCAGTGGAACGTGTATTCTATACTTGAGCTATGCTTACAATTTGGGTGGTGCGATATGTGGTAGTCTAATATGAAAAAAGCCGATAATAACTTTGGGGTTTGTGAAATATCTCTTGCGGGCTGATGCGTGTGACGATACGAGTGCTGGGAGTGTCAATGTTCAGAGTCCTTTCGTAATTTCTCCGGCTCGCCTAGAAGTACTGGTTGCCTCTTTTTTCGCCAAACGCTCCGCATTTCCACGAAATACGAGTTTAGTTACATCTGCGAGGTGGTCGGATCTAACTAAAAACATAGAGATCCATGATACAACAGCGAGAGCTATGCACGTGGTTGGCCGATCTCGTACTACCGACAGAACAGGCCGTCAAGCAGCATAAAGCATAAAGCAATCGGCTGAATTATAGTGGTAACTAGTCACCAACAACCTCACAGCAATGGAATACTTTTCGATAATCATTGTATAGCTATGTAAAATTCATTTCTGGCGAAAAGTAGAACCGAAGGTAGATCGCAAATTAAAGATATAAATAAAGCAGCATCACACTCTAAAATACCTCGAACGCCCATCGATAACATATAGGGATAAGGTGCGAGTGATTGCCCAGACTCTCATGTTGTAGATAGCACTTTCATATAGTCGAAGAATATAGATTAAGATTAGTTTACAACGCATTGACTGGGATATTAAAACTGAAGCATAATTTTGAAGAATTTCGTCTTTTGAAAGAGCAGTAGGAGTGTAAGTACGATTACCAAATGTGGAGTTAATACCAAGTTCGTTTAAAATGCAGTTGTAGTAATGAGCCTTACAGACAAAAACAATTATATTGTTACAAGCTTGGTCGGCTAGAACCAGAACATATTCCTCATGT
>CAJDSM010036786.1:9137-26401 GCA_903981925.1 Ostrea lurida
CCATCCAGCTGTAACTAACCATACCTTGTGTGAGACTGAGTGTAATATGACATCACAATGTTAGTTTACATAGACACACAAAACATGCAAATCTTAACATCACAGACATGTATTTGATTTCTCCCGTACACTTTGTTGCATTTCTGACTGTTACAAATCAGTGTGTAATATTTGAGTTACAAAGGAAATGATATTGCTATCAGGGGTGTATTGAAATCTACCCTGGGTTGCATTTTAATACACCCATCAACTTTAATAAACTTGTGGTTAATTCCTGAATAAACACTTAATTAAACTTGAATACTAATAATATCCCCCTGGCTGAGCTAGGGTCAGATGGACATGTGCATGATGTCACAATGGCCTATATTCAATATTGAACAACTTCTGTAGGTGAGATAGGAAATAATAATCATCTAGACCTAATCAGGGGTGCATTATCATGTGCAATTAGGGCAAAATTGTATTGAAAATTTGAAATACAGTTAATTGGTAATTATACATATATATGTAAATATTGTTAATTCCCATATGCCTTCAGCCATTAAGTAATACATGTGAAGCACTGAAGTTCATTTAAAAATTAAATTTATTTTTCATATTTAAATTCCAAATTCATTTCTGTTGGAATTCCCAGCTGTTAATATATATGTACTATATTTATCAAGATGAACATATGCATTGTTCACAACTATGAACATAGGGCGCTCATGAGGAAATATCATAACAAGTAAAGATATCAAAAGGCAAAAACACTGGAAATGTCAAACGGAAGGTAAATTCCTACTCAACCTTTAGCCTAAGGTTGTTTTGAAATACATGTACAACTCTGGGATCAAGTCATATACAGGCTAATACAGCCTTCAGCTAAAGGATGTAAAGGCAAAGATAATGAACAGTGATCAATCTCAAAAATCCCAGAATACAAAACAAGAGTTGGGCAAACATGGACCCCTGGATACACTAGAGGTGGGATCAGGTGTCTAGGAGGAGTAAGCATCCCCAGTCGACCGGTCACACTCGCCGTGGGTCCCTTGTCTTGATCAGGTAAACAAAGTCAAAATTGGTGTATAAAGAGCGGCTTAACAATTGCTATGAACACCGCAGACAGCATTTTACCTAATGATAGACCATACTGGCAAACTAGATTTTTATAACGACAATAGAATTTGTGAAATGCTGCCTGTAAACGTGAGTGTTGAAACCGATCATTCGCAGAACAACCTCTTGCGTATCGAATAAGTTGATAGACGTACACACCATATGCAAGTGATGATGGAATGTTGCTATATAAATATGGGAAGTTGACGATGGAGAGGCTGAAATTGTCCTGATTATCATAAAGTTGATGTTTTATACTAGTACTTATAAAAGTACTACACAGGGCTATCTGATTAAAATCAGATTCTTTGATCTGCTAACTTAGAATGCTACGCTTGTCTATAATATACGTATAAACCCTGTATCAACCCAAGGCTACTGAATGTACCTCCATCATAGAAGAGATATATAATATCTCAGAAATTGTATATTAGATATACGTATTAGGATATCATATATACAACATAAACAATATGGTAAAATCAAAGATATTTTAATGCAGTAAAAGATGCTATGTATCAGACCTAGACATGAATTTACTCATTCACGTAGTTTAAGTAGTTCACTTCAATAATTGGTTGATTTGGAGTAGGGGGATATTTAAACTATGGAATTTAGGCCATTGTGTGCATACATGTAAGACAATAGTTACTCATAGTCTGTAAATAAAATATTGCAGTGAATATAGGAATTTCTGGTACATGTAGTTGAATATTAAATATTCAATTCCTTGATGGAGTTACTTGAAATTTTAAGCCTTATGCAGGACCTTGAGAAACATTTTTAATTTTTTTGAGAGAGATAAAGTGTTGTATTCTGTAGGTGCTGGCTAGGGAATATTTTTTTCAGTTGGAATCTTTTTTTGATTGTTAGGTTTACCCAGGAAGCAATTTGATGAAATTCTTGCAAGAACCAACAGCAACCTTACCGAGGACACATCCCAGAAGCACTCAGCCAATGTGAAAAGTCGCAGTGGAATCTTACGATCCAAGTAAGTACACTGATTATCTGCGAAATGCTACGCATTTCAAAAGTGTTAATTTCTTAATTTAATGACTTCATATCTCAGAGAGACCTATGTACTACTAAAGATAAAGTATTATATCAGTATTACGGTAAAATTAATGTGGTGCACACAATTTACCTATGAGTGCTAGCACATTTAAGTTCCAAAAAGAATTTTTTCTCTGACATTTGATTTACTAGATATACAGTTTATGCACTGTATTTCACAGCACTTTACTACGATCAGGTAGTTAATTAGGTTTAGCATTAATTTGTTTATGTGGTTATTATTTTCCCCTTTCAGTTTGATAAGTATTTTTTAGATGAAGAGTTTATAGTTCTGTGATTAATTTAAAGCACTGATTCCATTCTTTTGTATATTGCAGACCATGTAGACCTATATATAAAAAAAATGTTTAGTACATATCCAGAAAGTAGTGTTTATTGTGTGAAAGGTTGTTATGAACTTTCGATAAATGCTCTGGAATTTGATGCTCTCTGATTAGTCCAGGCGATCTTTTCTTGTGTGTACCTTAAACTATTACAGTTTCTGATGAGGTCTACTTGTGACTATACGTACAAACCTGTATAAGGCATACAGCCTGGAGGTTATAAAACTTTTAACAAACTCGTACTCTGTGCTGATATATCTATGCACAGCCATGTTTGCTTTGAGTACGACTCGAGTCAGATCTGAGTAAGCTACAAAGCATACTGGAAAAATCTTGAGCATGTACTACATGCGAGTATGAGAATGATTTAATCAAAGTTTTATAACGATTCAGAGCACAGAGTTTGAGTCTGCATATGATATTGTGCTTAAAAAATAACCTCCAGGCCAGGTCTGGATAGTCGTGAATATACCTCATCAAAAGTCAGTAATTGTATAATAATTATCATATCATTCAGAGATGTAGTATAAAATAATGTGATTGATAGCCTTAATTAAAGTGAGAAGCAGCTTTGGCCCGGTCAGTATAGGCATTACAGATAAATCCCGTGTTTTATAGAACCCTAGTGATTGGTTGACATAGAGGTACAGTATATATACGCTGTTTATTAGTGACACCACATACTTTGTGACCAACCACTGCCAATCTGTTTTGTGTACATAACAGGTCAACCTTCCTAACTGTGTTGTAAACTGGATTTTGTAGTATGATATTGAAGAGGGTAGAGTACTTATATCTTGTCTTTTTATCAATACCCCCTTCCAACAAAAAATGGGAGGGGGGGGGGGGGGTAATCTAAGAATCAGGTTGTCTGTTCATAGACAGATAGGTTTCCAAGTTTTTAGTGATTTTCCTTCTTACCTGAACTCACCATACTTCACACACCGATTTGCCGTGGGATAACTTGATTCGATAATTACTAATTTTGGGATAAAAGTCTTAAAAGATGTAAAGAACTGTGCATCTGAGGGCAGGAAAATATTCCATTTCCCTTCTCACGGGGTTGGATTCACCATACTTCACAGACTCGCTATGGGATGAGGATGATGCTTTATTGATTATAAGTTCAAATTGTCAATAGTGAGGGGTATGGGACACTCCTATAGAAACATGGGTTTTGTGTGTTAAATGATGTCCCTTTTTATCAGGTCACCATACTTCACAAAGAGACCTGTTGCAAGATAAAAATTACTCTTATCTATTTTGGTTCAAAAGGTCAAGAAAATAGGACTGCGTTCAAGATCATAGCAACTACGTTATGTGTTTGGTAGCGCTATGATCTTGAACTATAATGCTAGCTAGGTTAGCCGTATGTAGGGATATCAAGTATTAATTCTGCCCTATAGTAATCACATTGTCCGTTCCGTCTGTTGTCCGTCAACATTTTTAGTGTGACGCGATAACTCAAACAGTTTTGATCGTACAGTTTTGAAACTTTGCACAATTGTACTCTACAATAAGAGGCAGAAGTGTATAAATTCTGGGTCCATCCGCCCGTCCGTTGATCTGTCCATCAACATTTTCGTCTTGATACGATAACTGTATGCGATAACTGTAGTTGTGATGCGATAACTCAAAAAGTGTTATCATACAGTTTTGAACTTAGCACAATTGTACTCTACACATAAGAGGTAGAAATGTATAAATTCTGGAGCCGTCCGTTCATCTGTCCATCAACATTTCGTCTTGATCGATAACTGAAGTTGTGATGCGATAGCTCAAAAAGTTTTTATCGTACAGTTTTGAAACTTTGCACAATTGTACTCTACAATAAGAGGCAGAAGTGTATAAATTCTGGGTTCCGTCTGCCCGTCGTTAGTCTGTCCGTCAACATTTTCTTTGATGCGATAACTGGAGTTGTGATGCGATAACTCAAAAAGTTTTTATCATGTGCTCTACAATAAGAGGTAGAAGTGTATAAATTCTGGGTTCCGTCCACCCGTCTGTTCATCTGTCCGTCAACATTTTCGTCTTGATCGATAACTGAAGTTGTGATGCGATAGCTCAAAAAGATTTTATCGTACAGTTTTGAAACTTTGCACAATTGTACTCTACAATAAGAGCAGAAGTGTATAAATTCTGGGTTCCGTCCGCCCGTCCGTTATCTGTCCGTCAACATTTTCATCTTGATGCGATAACTGAAGTTGTGATGCAATAACTCAAAAAGTTTTTATTGTACAGATTTGAAACTTTGCACAATTGTACTCTACAATAAGAGGCAGAAGTATAAAATTTTGGGTTCCGTCCGCCGGGTCCGTGTCTGTCCGTCAATTTTTCGTCGTGATGCGATAACCGAAGTTGTGATGCGATAACTCAAAAAGTTTTTATCGTACAGTTTTGAAACTTTGCACAAATTGTAATCTAAAATAAGAGGAAAAGTGTATAAATTCTGGGTTCTGTCCGTCCGTCAACATTTTCGATGTGATGCGATAACTCAAAAGTTTTTATCGTACAGTTCTAACACTTGCACAATTGTACCCTACAATAAAGTGGCAGAAGTATATAATTCGGGGTCCACAGCGGCACAGCACCTTGTTTGTCTGTCAGTCTGTCTGTTCGTCAACATTTTTGTTGTGATGCGATAACTCAAAAAGTTTTATTGTACAGTTTTGAAACTTTAAATAATTGTACTCTGCAAGAACAGGCAGAAGTGTATAAATTCTGGGTTCACAGCACCTTCATACAGATGTCACTTTCCTTGATAGCCTCGGCGGGGCCCTTGCTGACCCTGTCAGTTTTCTAGCTCATACAATGTGTTCAAGATACCTAGATTTATGATCTGGCCTAGCAGCTATTAAAACAAGCCAATATGATCTTGAACACAGTCCTGGACTATGAAAAATGGTTTCTGGGTCACAATTGGCTTTCCTTTTCACAACTACGGTATACTTACCGGTAAATCTAACTACAAAAGAAGTATAAAAGCACATCTTTCACTATTGATGGTTGGGAGTATCAATCCAATTGGGGTAGTTCTAGTTTACTTATATATATACCGTCAGAGTGTAATTAAATAAGTTTCTATTTTTAATATAATATATTCATGAGTGTATAATGTACTGATACTGTAATTAATTGTGCCTTGATAGTTTGGTACAATTTTCACACTGTAATAGTCACTCAGATTCTTACTGTTGAATTTGGGATATTCCACAGATTTTGATACTTTTCTTGGTCTTGATACTGTTCCTATTGTTTACACTGATGAAGCCATAAAATTATTCACAGTTAATGGGGACAAATCAGTTTATATATCATATGATGGAATTGGGAAAGTTATATGTATGTAGTACTTAATGGTGTCAGAACAGAAGTGTACAGTCATTGCAGATATGTTAAAAAAATTTACAAGAATATAAGAAATTTACAGTGAAGAACAAATCTACAAAGGAGATGGATTATCCCTTTACACCCCACCCCCTTTTAATTAAACAATTCATTAAAAGAAATTAGTAGTATGTACATGTAGTTGTATTGTTTGTGTTTTTCCTTTTGACTATGATTAGGTTTCTCAGTCAAGTTTCTCTCATTTTGGACATTTTTAAGCTCTAGCTTTCAGAGAGAGCTGCTGAAAGCTTGTTCTTCCACAGACAATATGATTTTATGAAGTACACGGTAGCACTTTGATACTTTTATTGTCAAATCAAAAGGAGATGTTGTTACCTTGACCCAAAATTCATTTGCTGAATCCAAGATCAGATCAACATGTTTCATATTAATGAACATTATAGGTAAAATTACTCTCTTGGATTATATATCGAGGTTTCACAAGAGTGTGTTGTACATTTTCAGACTTCCTGATATTTTCGGTACATCGTTAAGTGTTGCCTTTAAGAAGGCCTCTCTCAGTGTAGACCTGGGAGCAGTGTCAAACAGAAAAGGTTCATTTTTGTGCAGTTCAGTTTTAACCCCCAACATAACCCTTTTTTGTTTTCTTGAAGAAATAATCTGTACAATAACCTGAAGCTAAATTTCAAGAAGCAGCCGTTTATACTTTCTAAAAAGCCTGCATTTTTGTAGTGATTTTTAGAGAATTTTGTGATATGCTACAGTATCAAAGAAACTCTTGTAAACTGTTTAAACCATAGTGTTCCATTTTACAGTTCTCTTAGGCCGTTCATCAGGTAGAAGAGAAATTTCAGGGGAGAAAACAAAGTGGAAGAATTTTTCATAGCTTTTCCTAATACTACAATGGTTAATTTTTACAATATTCTTCAAACTTTATGAAAATTATTTCCACTTTGTACCAAATGATAAACTTTGATCTTTTTGATAAGGCAAGGCCCACTAGGATACGGTCGTTCATGCACTTGTTTGATACGTGTTGGGGATACATATTACACCAGTGGTAAAACTTTTGTGGTGATTTCAAGGGATATAAGGTTCTATGAGCAACCTGGTAGATGGTCATAAGATCATTTTGGAAGCAGGGTTTCATAGGGACACTGATACTGGCTTTTGGTGTGTATTTGCTACATTGCATTGAACAATAAATATCACATGCAATTTGATGTTCTTAAGATCAAAAGATCAGGGGACATTTTGTTTTTGGTCTGTCTGTCTGTCTCTTCGCTTTTTTTTTATTGTCTGCATCACAACTTTGCACCTATACAAGATAGAAACTGAATATTTTGTGGACTGAAAGGTCAAGGTCATTGCTATGCGATTGATAAAGTTTAAGGTCATTTTCCAAGGTCAATTATTTTCTTCTATACAAATTGCTACACTTGAGGGGCATTGTGTTTCACAAACACATCTTGTTGTGTTGTTGGTTTTTTCCTTGATATATAATGCTGTCAATATTGTATTGTGTTTGCTTTTGCAGTGTAAATAACATATTTTATCTTTAAAAAAAAGGTGTATACTATGTGTTTCCTAATTTCATATTCATTTAAATTTGTCAGTCATATGAGTAAACTCTGTCATACTTGTGATTGCCTCTGACTCTCTTTCAATAAAAATAATGTACCCATTCACGGTTTGAAATACATCTTTTTAAAAATTGTAATTAGAAAAGATGAAATGAAAATGAGGTAAATTTTTTGTCTTAAAAATGACTGCTTTTGAAATTACAATTAATGCTGATATAATTTAATATGTAATTGTGATTCATTGGATTTATTAAAATATTTTCATTGCAGACCTTCAGAGAATGTTGCCCCTTTCGCGTTCAATGACAAGATTGCCTCAGCACCTGTCCGGAGGAGGCAGCAGCCACTTACTATGAGTTTTGAATTTGGAAACTTGGATCTAAGTCGCCATGTTCGGAAAAATGATATCATCAACCCTACATGAACACATTTTCCATTGGTCACCATTTACATTTCCATAAATTGTACACGCATTATCATCCAGTAGAGTTAGCTTCTGTGTTCAAAATAAATGATGGATTGTAACTTAGGTTACCAGTATAATCATTTATGATGTACTAGTATTCTAATTTTGTGTCATTTGAACCAAAATTATACTTTGCTCAATTGTTTTCATTTATATTATCATTTAATATGCATTTTGCGTCAAATGCTAGACGTCTAGAGTTTTTTGCCGTCCCCCTCCTTCACTCTTCTCCTATATGAGGAGAGGGGTATAATTGCAAAGATTTCACCTGTTGTCAATAGAGAAGGCCCTTTACCAGATAGCCATCAAACTTTGTAGGTAGATTGGTCAAAAGTCAGGGGACTGCAAGGACTTTCAAGTATGCATACAATGATTGTCCTCTAACTTATAATAACACTAGAATTGTTTGCTTTTTAATTGTTTTCAAATTTCTTGAGCAGGTTGGATGATTTTTACATCAGTGGTCTTGTTTTTGACTTTGCATATACATGTATTATTTGTTTTCTGACTGATTTTACCTCCGTAGGCATATTTATCTGGACTAGTTGATGATCCCCACTGACTTTGATGTGAAGAGGTCAAAGTTTACTTGGCTATCTAATATACTTAGACATTTTGTTTTAGACTGATTTTTAAAATTTGAATTGTACACATAATAGACGTAGGTCATGACTAGTAGAGGCCAGGTACATGTAATTATTGATATTCAGGTTACTGCAGGGCTTTCTGTTTGTTTGGTTGTTTGTTTTTTTTTGTTTTGTTTTTTTTTTTGGGGGGGGGGGGTTGCATTGCTGTTGAGACTAATAAAGCAATGACAAACAACCTTAGTTCTAGCAAGGCATGGAGGGGGATGCTTGATAAACATTTGTTGTTTGATGTAGAAAATATCACTAGTCTTTTTCATTATTGAATTGATAACAACATTGAAATCATGTATCATTCATTAGTGATTTTCTACACATACATACATGCACCTTTGCTTGTTGGAATTGTACATCATGACGTAGCATGTGTACAACACTTGTGTATTGTAATCAAGGGTACTAAGTATTTTAAAATGTATTTTTTCAAAGCATCAGTATTAGAATTAATGGAAATCTTAGCATTGATAATAATTACATGGTATTGGTTCACTGTATTTTATTTGTAATTGTTGATATGACTTTTTGATTATGTACTAGATGTATAAATATATTTTCGGTAGTTACACTTTTTATGCTGCAATGATTCCGTCCTTGTTCCTGTGATATATGTGTGACTCTAGTTTTTAGATCTGATTCTCTGTTGTCTTGCTTTTCATATTTAGATTGTTTATTATTTAATGTATGAATGTGTAAAATTATTTCCTGTTGTGTTCTGATTTTGTGTAATTTGATGAGGGAATTGTAACATAAGCAAGTCCAGTCATAGTTTAATTTCACCTACTTTGTCTATACTTTGAAATTGATGCAAAACTTACATGCACCATTAAGATAATCATTATTTCTGGGTAGTACATTCAACAATGAATCAGTAATGTAAGGGAGAAAAAATCTGAGAGTTCCGGCAATGCTGCAATGTCCACTTAAAGGGTTATTTATAATGCAGTCATTTCTTTTAATCTTTCCATTTTTATCCACCTGACACATAATACATGTATGTCAATTTTGAGTGTAAATTATGTTTCAAGATTTGCATGTTACAATAGTTTGTTTCAAATTGTTTTCTATTTTGTAGAACCAGTCTTACTGAACAAAAATGTTTTAAAATATGCACGTTTGGTATATTGTAAAACAATATTGCTGTGGCAAATAATTAAAAGAAGCTACTTATGCAAACAAATTAATATTGATTGTTATGTTGCACAAATGTATGGGGATAATTTTGTCTGGTGACTCTCTATCCTTCTGGATGACAC
Source organism: Ostrea lurida (assembly GCA_903981925.1). Lineage (NCBI taxonomy): Eukaryota > Metazoa > Mollusca > Bivalvia > Ostreida > Ostreidae > Ostrea > Ostrea lurida. The sequence goes on from CAJDSM010036786.1 coordinate 18,930, forward strand.
ATTGAGGCACCTAAAGGGGAGGCAATTGTTGGAACACTCTAGTTTCGGTGGAGAGGAGTGAATTATTTAAATTAGTGGGCGGCTGCCAGATAAATGAATATTGATTATATACCCTGGCACCTACCAGCTTTCGTATTTTAAACAGCTTGACAATCTAAAGTCCGTAGTGACATTGACATTTGGCCCCCAAAATCTAAAGTCCGTAGTGACATTGACATTTGGCCCCCAAAATCTGTGCTCTGTATCGCACTTGGAACTCGACAACTGACATTAAAATTTTTACAGACCAATGGAAATACCTTAATTAAGAATTGTAAACATTAAAAATGCAAAAATTAAATACCCCTTTTGAGAAATGGCAATTTATTTTTGTCCTCTCTAGCATCATAAAAGATTTTTAAAAAAAATTGAAATGATTGTGCGTTAAAAGTTAAAACAGTATATGGACACTGTACATACATGTATGTAGCAGATTGGATTTTTGTCTAGGAAGCGAAATTTTGGAGATTTTAATTGTTTTAAAGTTGGAAATGCATAAAATTATTATTATTTACACCTTTTTGGTCGGAAAAAAAGTACAAACCTGGGGTTTTGTTTTGTTTTATGGTTTGGTCCGACATGTTATAAAATTTTTGGAAAGAGGAAATAAAGATAGAATGAATGACTGGATTATTCGGGTTATCGGAGATGCGAAAATTCTTGGTCATTGTCCGTCATTCAAGTAAACCGTTACATATAATATCTATCGTCTCTTTTGTTTTGAAATTTATTTAGTCACAAAATATAATTCTTCCATTAATACAATTTTTAAATTAAACATGCAACAATTTGTAATACAAAAATGAATAAAAATAATATTAGATATTTAATGTTATTAAAAATAATCAATAGCAAACTGCGGTAGGGCAAGCGGAACTACGCCGTCTGTCCCCTGCCCCCACCCAAAAGACCGTGCCGTTGGTTGACTGTTGATTTTCTCATGGCAGATGCATGTATTAATGTTGAAATTATGGAAATGGCATGACTGTTGCGTAAATCCAGGCATACTTGAGTTGAACAGTCAATCGAAGTGTAAACCGTCTCCGGTTCCGACATTCTAGAATCAAAACATGAAGGTTTGCGAAGAGAAGTTGATGTATGCTATGCCTGTCCACTTCTCTAAAGAGAATAAGTTGAAGATTATATTTTTATATGGCTGAGAATGAACGATACACGTTCCTTTCGATCAAGCATATCCACTGTAATATAAGGAATACTCAGGCGGTCATACAGTCGTTTTAGGTGTGTTGTATACGTTCGTAGTTCATCAATTGTGGACACCAGTCTTACATTGTCATCAGAGAGGCATTCGGGATGAGGCTCTACCAGAAAAATCAAAGACGACCGCAACCTAAATGGAAAAAACAAAACAAAAATACAAGTTACACTAAAACTTAACAACAGGTGTCTAAAATTTGGATGAAGAAGGGGGTTGGGGGCAAGTGGGATAGGGAAGAGGAAACAAGATGTCCACAGGATTTAACGGTCACCTGAGAATCATTGCCCATATAGAACGTTTCATATTTTGCATTTTAGTCTGAATATGGAATCTATTCTTCACATATGTTATCATCTTTCAAAACATGAATTTTAGATGGAAACCATATTGCTATTTTACTGCCCAGTGTGCTTGACCTTTTGACCCCAAATTCAATAAGGAACATCTTCATCCCATGGGTAGTCCATATGTATGATATGGTGACTAATTAGAATGGATAATGCTCTCGATACTGGAAACCATATTGCTACTTTGAAATCCAGGGTGCTTGACCTTTGATGTTTTGACCCCAAATTCAAAAGGGAACGTCTTCGTCCCATGAGTAGTCAATATGTATCATATGGTGACTAGGTGAAAAGGATAACACTTTAGAGCCCAAAAATCATTGCATCTACAGACAGACAGACGGACAATTCGATTTCAGTGTACCCCCTCCCAACTTTGTTACCGGAGGTATAATTATGACAAAAGGCTCTGCTCATTCCAAATATCCATTTAGTTTCAAATTGATATCAATAGCATTAAAGAAAACGTTTTAAAAATGTTTACATAAAAACACTATGTACCAAGTTTGGCCCCGCCCTGGGGTCGGAACCCCTACCTCGGGGATCACCAAATTTACATTTTTGGTAGAGGCCCTCCTGCTCTATATCATTATGCATTTAGTTTTTCTTACACATGTTCAGTTGTAGAGAAGAAGATATTTGAAAATTGGTCACTTTTTGGCAATGTTTACCCCACCCCTAGGGTGCAATCTTGAGTCCTGAAATTTACAATTCATGTCCCCGTTGTCCCAAATATGCTTCATACCATTTGAATAGAATTGGAATCATAGTGATCAAGAAGAAGAAATGTTTTTCAATTGTTGATACATTTCATCAATGGTCATTTTGGCCCCACCCTAATACCAAAATCCCTATCCCTAGGGTCACGAATGTATGATAGAAAACTCTCTGCTCATAAATAACCACGGTTACCCCGCCACTTGGAGTCAACCCTACGCCCGGGGAGACTTTCCAATATTACCTTCGCCTCAGGAAAATAAATGAGGCCGTCTTGCTCCTACAGTCACTATGAATGTGTATTCCTCAGACATGTTGCGTTGAAAGAGACGATTTTTGAAAATTGGTGACTTTTTGTCAAGGTCCAAGGATTGCAAGCGTCCTGTAATTTAAAATTTATGTGCCCCCCCCCCCAAAGATGCTTCATACCAAATTTGAAAAGTTATCAAGAAGTTAAAAATGTTCAATTGTTAACGACCGACGCACGACGGGCCCTATTTAAAAGGGTGAAGAGAAAGAAAGAGAGAGGGTGGAGGGAGGGAGAATAGGACCCCTGACTGTCAATCCCTATCCACACACAAACCTACATGTACCTCAGTATCAAGTCTTGGAGTCCTTCTGTCTTGTAGATCCTCTCCAACGCCTGAGGTCCAACATACATTTCTACATACGCCATTGAGTCCAGACACCGGTCACATAGAAAACCTGCATAAAGAAACTCATGCCTCAACACACTAGTCTGGCCAAGACAAGGGTCACAAAGTCATACATCATGGAATGAATTGAAAGCTCTATCTGTAAGAGGTTAGAAGATATTGGTAGTCAGGTTTGTAGAAAGTATGTCAAGGTCAAATGATCAAACACCACATTACTATAATAAATTAATTACATGTACTTACTTACTACAAAGTTTTGTAAAAAAGAATTTACACTTGCGAAATATCATATGAAACCCCTAGCTTGAATAGTTCCGAAGATATTCAATAGGCTATATTTTTAAATATGATGTCACAAGGTAAGAGATGAACAGATTTTTTAGCTCACCTGAGCTTTTCTGATCAAAAATTTTCCGTTGTCTGTCGTCGTAAACTTCGCATTTTCATCTTCTCAAGAACCACTGAGCTAAATTTAACCAGACTTAGTACAAATCATCCTTGGGTAAAGGGGGATTCAAGTTTGTTCAAATGAAGGACCGGGTCCCCTTTAAAGGGGGGATAATCACTAAAATGCAAAAATAGGGTTAGACGTCATCTAAAAATCTTCTCCTCAAGAACCACTGGACCAGAAAAGCTGAAATCTATTGAAAGTGAATCTATATGAAAGCTGAAATCTATAATGAAAGCTTCCTGATATAGAGGAGATTCAACTCTTGATCCCCTAAGGGATCAAGTTTACTTGTGAATATTAGGGGAAATCTTTTAAAATCTTCTGATGAAGAACCATGCACTGTGCCAAAAAAAAACTTAAAATTTATATGAAAGCTTCCTGATATAGTGGATATTCAAGTTTGTTCAAGTCATGACCCCCGGGGGTACGATGGGACCACAATAGTGGATAAATGTTTTACATTTGAAACTTTAAAAATCTTCCTTCTCAAGAACTACTGGACCAGAAAAGCTGAAATTTTATATGACAGCTTTTTGATATAGTGGAGATTAAAGTTTGTTCAAATCATGACCCCCGGGGGTACGGTGGGGCTACAATAGGGGATCAAAGTTTTAAATATGAATATATAGGGAAAATCTTTAAAAGTCGTCTTTTCAACTTGAGAACCACTGGACCAAAGGAAACAATATTTACCCAAAAGCTTCCCGATATATAGAGTAGATCCAATTTTAATCAGATCATACCTCCCAGGGGTAGAGTGGGGCCACAACAGGGGTTCACTGCTTTGCATAAAAATGTTCTTCTCCAGAACCAGTGGGCCAGTTTTAAGGAAACTTGAAACTTTTAAAATCACAGCCGAGTCAGGGCTAATGTAACTCAAGTGAGCGATGTGGCCTACGGGCCTCTTGTTGCAATTCCGCTTGGAAACCACTGACCAGCAAATGAGTTCTGTCCCGAAGTCAAGGTGTACAGACAACATATTCTTCATCAATATCTTTGATTTACAAACCTCTTTTTTCAAGAAAGTTTTCCTTTTCGATTTTGATATTCGCTAATAGAATTTCGTTGTTCAATTGTTCAAAAATATGTGGAAAATGTTCCGGGTTAAAATCATCCCGCTTCCATCCATGCTTGTCTATGATCTGTCTTGCCGTTTCCAGTTCCACTCTTACTCCTGGAAGATGGGGTCGGAGGTCATTTATAGCCGTGGTTTTACCAGTGCTGTGGGCTCCGCTTATATAAATCCTAACGGGTTCCATTCCTCTAGTTGCAGTTTTCATTTGACTTCATGGAAACATTACATTATCTCTATCTACTGTACTATGCAAACAAATATTACACAACGCCCTTTAAAAATATACGTGCAAATATCGATATATATATATATTGTAGGAAAAAAATGTACGACGGAATTATTTGTGTTCTCACTCCATTAAACACATAAAGGTTATTGGTTTATTTAAAGTCAGTATTCAACCGAGTGGGTGCAGAACCATATCAGATCATGGCAAGACAAGGCCTAATTTTATCTTGCAAGTTCCAACAAAAGTACTCGTAAATGAAAAGAAAATTGTGGACTCCAATAACGTGTACTTTCAATACTGAAAAAAAAAATCATTAAAAAGGATGTCGTGTAAATTGCACAGGTGTACAATGCCTGTGGTCTATAATGATTTTCTGTTGTCTGACATTTAAGTCAATCTCTGACTCTTATTAAAAGATTCACAGTGAGCGTGCTCGCAATAGCCCACACGTCCCCACTATATCACCGTTGACCACTGAATATCAATTATATCCAAGCTTTTACTACTATTGATAAGAAATTCCTGTAAATCCATCAACAATTGAAAGCGCTATCCAGGCGACAACATGCTATATACAACAAGAGCAACGCGAATGTAACAATATCCGCCCGTCATGATCCAGACAATGGTAAAACCACTATGTGTATTGTGACCTTGTCATTTGATCAATGAAGTGGGTTCAAGGTCATGACACTTCATTGTGTCTAGACCAACAATTCTTTGAAATGTTATTCCAATCCATGCACTCAGTGAAAACTTGTGGTTCGGACGAGGTAAAAACCACTGTGTGCATTGTGACCTTGACATTTGACCAGTGACGTTGGCTCAAAGTCTTGCCACTTCATTGTGTCTAGACCAACAATTCTTTGAAATGTTATTCCAATCCATGCACTCAGTGAAAACTTGTGGTTCGGACGAGGTAAAAACCACTGTGTGCATTGTGACCTTGACATTTGACCAGTGACGTTGGCTCAAAGTCTTGCCACTTCATTGTGTCTAGACCAACAATTCTTTGTGCATAGGGAAAAGCTTTGTATTAAAACGAAATTTAAAAAAAAATGTGACTGTTGGCAAATGATGGGCGTTTTTCATTTACAGAAGAAAAAGGGGAAAAAAATATTTTTGATATGTGAGGGCGTGATCCCCTTTATTCTGATTCCTGTTTCGAATAACCAGACAGACATTTCAAATGGTAGAAGCTGTCCGCCATTTTTGTGTACTAATGACTCCCCGCTGCACCACTCTTCAGGGCCGTAACCAGGAATTCCAGTGAAGGTGCCATGAGAAATTTTAGCATCATTTTAAAAAATGAGGGTTGCACTACCTCCCCCCCCCCCCCCGGTTACGCCTTGACCTTCCTAGAAAGGACAGACAAGAATCCGTTCGGAATTGGATTCAAATCATTCCATTGCAATTCTACGCGTCCTCGGAAGCCCAGAAGCGGGAAAGCTACGCACCTATGTTAAGACGGGACGTATATACAACAAAGGCGAAGTTAACTGTGTGTACAACGTAATCATAATCCAAAAAAAAAACATATACAAAATCGAATAGTAGGCAACACGGACCTCGACAAAAGCGACAGGTAGGAATCAGGTGCCATGGGAGTAAGCATCCTCTGCTGACCGGTCACACCCGCCGTGAGCCCTTAGTCGAAATAAGAAACGGGATTACCCGTAGTCAAATCTAGTAGGAAAATGACCAGTCTAAGCAAGGTATGAAACAAAATCAGTCAACATATGACTTAGTGATAATTTTATATCGCAAAACAGGTCTCATATAGCGACCGTAGAATTTGCGAAATGTGAGACTTTAAACGAGATTCGTTATAACCCTGCAGCATCAACCTTTATTGTAGTAGTTTGGCCTCGCTTTAAAAAGTCCTCATACGCATAGCATGCTCATTCGCTCTTGCGTATCGAATTAACTGGAGATTATACACATCATAAGCAGGGTGATAGTGGTATATTACTACATTAGAAAGGGGAAAGTTGACGATTGCAAAGTTAAAGTCACTCCGCTTAATCATATAATGTAGTCAGTCTGCCATTAGAGTTCATGTTAGTTAAATATCCAAAATATGAAGCAGATAAGTCAGATTATTGGTGTCCTTATATCGAGTTCTTCGGGATATATCAAATTGAACATAATTGTTGAAAATTATAGATTGTTAATTGATCATCTACTTATCCTTAAGGTTTGAAGACACGGCAAAGTTTTTTGTTTTTATCCGCGTAACAGTTATTGCATTGTCCGCCGTCCGTCGTTACGGGTTTGTCCGGGCCATAACTTCTGGCACCTTCCGGGAGATTTAAACAATATTTCACAGAATTTGTTGCCTGGACCAAGGAATGTCATAACCTTGAGTCATGGTTATTGGTCAAAGGTCAAGGTCACTGATGGTTTAAACCTTGTCCGGGCCATACCTTTTACTAAGTGCGGATTGGATAATATTGTCAAGAATTGTTTGCCCTGGACTCCAAGGAAGTGTCTGACCCTTGAGCCAGGTCACTGAGATCAAAGGTAAGGTCGCAAGTCATAGTGGCTTTTTGACATTTGTCCGGGCTATAATTTTTTTTTTACTCAGTGCATGGATTGGAATAACATTCACAGAATTGAATCTTGACCCAAGAAGTGTCATGGACCTTGCCAAGGTCACTGTCAAAGTCACAATGCCACAAGTGGTTTTAACCTTGTCCGGACCATAATTTTCACCGAGTGCATGGGTTGAATAATATTTAT
>CAJDSM010036787.1:804-15000 GCA_903981925.1 Ostrea lurida
CACTGTGATAATGTTTATTTGACTGATTTTTAAGGAGTAACTTTAAATATATTGTTGTAGACTCTCTCGTAGAGGGATGTGTTTGGAGTGGCTCCTTAAGATGGATTAATTCAAAATAGAATGGTGTAATTTTTCAAAGCGCAAACTGTATTGGATTCTACGACATAATTCTTTGTTGATATTCAAGCTAAGGCTATCTGGTGATACCACATCTGCGCCAGTCTTGTGGTTATGCTTTAGCTAGGATTTCCTGCCTCCTCGCCATAGCTTGATTACGAAGTCTATTCCAACTTCGAGATATATATTTCGATAAACGAGATATAGGTGATGATATGCCCTCGCAGTGTTATTATTATTAGAAAATTTTTTATACTGATACTTGATGATGCGTTATGCTGACAAACCTTGTGGTTCTTTCTATTGGCCTCTTGCCCCCTATATATATAAGTTTCATTGTCTCAGTTTATGCAACTTTACTCGCAATTTAAATGTGTTTTGGATGATGAATGACGGGGGTCCTCGCCATAATACTGCCTGTCCTATGCGACCTGCATCCGATCCTCTTGCTGTATCCATGGGTCTGTAGCCAACTTATTATATTTTGATGATCCTGTTGAGATTTACAAGATTTAGTATCTCGGTAGATATATCTTTGGTTTTTCATTGGTTCATTTATATGTGCAACAGAGGCATATAGCTATGTATTGTTTGTTCTTTAACTTTGTTTCTATTCTTGATTGTTATATTGTATTCGCTACTCTCTCTCTCATTTGTTTGTGTTACGACAGAATGTTACTAAGCGCTAATGTATATGTGACAAGTGATAATGGCAATGCATACTCGACGGGTTATGAACTGATGCAGTGGCTCAGTTGCTCTCTCATATGCCAGACTGCAACCGTTCTCATATGTCTCTTTTTCTCACACACTCATTATATATTTACTCTTGCTTAGTTAATACATGTGTGTGTGTGCTGCATTGATTCTGTGCTAATCTTGGCCTGCGGTAACTCCCCTTACTAAATCGCTTCTCCCTGGTCAACTGATTGATCGTCATTTTTATCTCCCTGATGGTAAGGATGCCTCATTATTAGTCTTATGGTGTGTGAGTATGCATCTGCTACAGGTTGACTCAAAGCACTGAGGTAATCTGATATTAAATAAATTTCATTGCACACTTTTGCTTTCGCCAATTTTATAACGTCTAATCATACATATTTTTCATTTTTCCATTTATAATATTTTTCTATCTATATAGGAGTAGTCTCAATAATTTGATACTAGACTAAATATGGTTAATAACTATAATATACTCTCCCTAGTGTATTTTTTATTTTTCACTCCGTACAAGATGTATACATTAAGTATTTTCTTAAGTGTCTTCCATATCTTCCCTCTCTCTTTGAACTCACCGTTCGAATTTTTGTTTGAGTGGTTGATTAATCCTCTTAGTAATTGATCAGGATTATTACTAATATAACATTGTAGATTCGTTTGTGACCACGTCAGTTTTTCTGTTAAACCTGTGTGATCTGATCCTGTTAAATTCAGTACTTTCAGTGAAGGTACTCGTGAAGAACTTTCTGATCTTAACTCAATATAGACTCGCATTAGTGTTGCACTATCATGGAATGCCTTTGATAATAGGTTGTCTGAATCGTCTTCGAAATACTTTTGCAATTTTATAGTTCGATATCAAAGTAACAATACTTTCATATAATTATCCTAGGAACTGTGTGATAGCTAATTCACTCCTGTTTTCATTATTCTTTGAATTAGACTCAGCATTTATACTCCTAGATAAGTTGTATTGTTTAAAAAACACTATCGAATGTATCGAGGCATGTTTAATTTTAAATCTTGTGGTATTTTTAACCTAGTAATGCTCAATATGTTGGATTTGTATGTTTACTTCTTCGCTATAATATTTTACTACTCTGCTACTGTTCATCTTAAAAGCTTAAGAATTTTAGGTCCCCTTAGGAATCATTAAAGAGAGATTAGAGAACGTATTTGCCTATTTTCCCAATGACAATGTTATCCGTTTTACGCAATGCTTTTATCAGTCGTAATTACTCATGTTCTATTACCTAGCATTACTATTTTTGAAGTTTAAAGACGTAGTATTTTACATCCAAACAAGTATCACAAAATTTTCATAGTTTCTAAATCAACATTTTTTTCCACCAGACGATCCATTTTTTGGTTTATATTCGTCATTTTCTCATGTCTATATAAATCTTATAAAGACCATATATGGTAGAGATGAGCGCCCGCAAATATCTCTCCGTCGAAGAGCCGAAAGTTGTACAACATAGCTGGAAGCGCAGAGTGGTATGCTAATCTAAATGCGTATTGTGATTGCGGAAGTTTCATATTTCGTGAAAATGTGTCGTGTTTTTTAATAGACTACCGAACATCTGTGTAAAATCTCATCTTCTTATTACCCATAGTTTATAGCTATAACATGTAATCGAACTTAAGAATAATGTTTTTGATAAATGTTTGCATATGAATACTCACCTATTTATAATTAAATGAAGGAAGATCTCTCCCGCTCTGATAGCTCATTGCAATCATGTTTATTTCGTGTGGCATTGATCAAATACATCAGAATTGTATCAATGAACCTCGATGCTCTTGGTTTGCAAATTCTTAGTTTGTTCGTGTTTCGAGCTGTATAATTCGAATAGCAATTTTCACCGTTGCGTATGTGATGAAATTCTTCTGTGTATTAGGGCAGAAGATATATCCTAACGTCGTGATCCACAACTCTCGAAACCGTCCGACATATAATAGGAAGCTATCACAAAAAAATGGTCGCGGTAGATAGGGTTAATACACGCGGAGTGACGCGACCCTCGGTGGACAGAGCGAGGCCAAAAGCGAGTCGATTCGACTGTTCATGAGCTTGCCGCTAGAGTGGTAATGATTCGATACGGGTTCCTCCTAGGTGACCGCGGCTCATCACCGATCCGTGGCTGGCGCTTGCTCAGTTGGATCAGCTGAGTACGTTTGTATATCAAGAGGCGCAGTGAGATACCGCGTTGATCCTATTTTACTATTCCGAAGATTAATTCAGTGTTTGTGTAAAATTCAGCCTCCGGTAGCCGTCAAATCGAAATTCTGGCATGTTCAAACATTCAGCGCTGCGAAGCATTATTCTAGATATATTGCTCAGGGTCGGGACAGTATTAGATAATACTGAAAACTCGAATTTCAATATCACTACTTCAGTCATAAGTTTTACAAAACTTTTTAGATCGTGACTCATATTCGCATAATGTCTGGTAGTCTCGCGTGATTGGATCTTAAATTTAGAGAATGTAGCGTAGATCCTTGTATGTATGCTTTGTCGATATTCACGACCGTATGATCTCGTGTGGTGTGATCGGGATTGTAATTTGCTTCCTGCGCCGAGTAAGTTGTCCACGTCTCATCTACGGACTGTGGGGCACGCCTCGTAACTTTGTGTATGCTGTTATCTATCAATTCGTTCATCTCGCGAGTCATATTTATGCAAGACGCGCTCTCTAAGAATTCTCGCTCTGTTAGGAACATGCTCTCGAATCATGCTCCTACATTCTTTTCTCTCTCCTGTTGCATAGCGACGACTATGTATCATGACTTAGATCCCCGCTCGCGGTGAATAGTAAATGATTTATCGGGTGTTCGTTAGACCCCGGCGCCGTTACTGGGCTATAGATATAGCGACCAAGCAGTGTCAGCTTTGCGTTCTGTCCATCCCGGAAAGGCGACAGCTATTTTCTGTTAATTGTGCGATTATATCTCTTCTAGCGATCTTGGGGACCCTTGAAGGCGACTACATGGGTTGCTGTCGAGATGAGTGATAGATTATAGCATAGGCAGCGGGCTAAGATACGTGTGATGTTAAGCAACAACCATGCGTATGCGATAGCGTCTGTAAGTTCTTGTAGTGGCTCCTCGGTATAGTTCGCTTACTGCATTAGTATCTTCGTGTTTTCTCAGGAATTGTATGTGTTGGATGCATTGCCTCGTGTCTACCATTGAACCACTCAGTGTTTGACCGATGTAAGAGTCTCGTTGGCCTCGCGCCCGTCTTGAGACCCTTGTCACGTCGGAGCGCACACATCGGTACTCGGCTTATTGCGGTCGATGATAGTTAGGATATCTGTCACGCAATAGTGATGTGAAAAGAATGTATCTAAGCGAGTCTAGACTACTCACCCAAGTCTCTTCTTAGCTGAGAATTTCGTAGACCACTATAGTGTGCTCTTCGGGATATGTGTATGCACTATTGTCTTCGTGCGCATCCAGGCTCGATACGCCTACAATGCCATCGTCTCCTAAACGTTCTGCGCAACAGCTATACTACCACCTCTCACGAATTGCATCGTTGATTTTAATTACCGGAGCTGAGTTGACAATGACGAATCGTGTTTCTCGCTAGGCGTTACAAACATCGCGCTCTCAGAGTGATACTGTACCCACATATGTACGTGGGAATTCTCTACCGCTTCGCGCCTCAATTTACTCTCGCAGTGTATATTACGTGGACTTCCTTCGCCGCTTACCTATCTACTCACTTGACGTTGCTGTGTACGCGTAAACGAATACCACGAAGAGCATCAATTGTATAGATTACCTTTCCCTGTGGATGAGAATGAAGTAGATATGTAATGAGTTTGCGTACACAAGGGTAAATGCTTTTTCAGCTGCCTCGAGTGTATTTCTCCGCGCTACGTCTCGATATTCTTCTGAACATACGTCTACGCTATCGCCCGTCCGCGTTTGTCTTGGGAGTAGTACAGTTCCATCTGCAATGTTCTCTGGTCAGTTTATGATTTCATCCTATATCACTCTAATTCGTGCGTGAAAAGTTCACTATATATTCGCCTCGCCCTACGCATGTAATAAGTTGTTTTAGGCATATCATGTACTAGTGGGTGCTCCATGTTGTAGAACTATCTCCAGCAGTCAATATATACCGAATGATAGAATATTGTATCGTTTAGTTGGATCTATATTGTGCTAACAAACGCTTTTTTTATTTGATGTCATGATAAAACATAAATAGCACCGTCTCTAAGGCAGATACGTCTAAGCGTGTTTAAATCTCATGTTGGAATAGATAAGCATTGTTATGAGTGTGTGCATTATGTATTAGTCACACCTTTTATCTTGTTTGTGTGTCTTTGTGATAGATATTATGTATGGATATAGTTATAATATAGCGATAAATCTCATAAAATATATATATTTCTGCGTGAACTATTCCTGTGGACATCTTCAGAGATTACCCTTGTGCCTAGCTCCTTCAATCTTTTATTTTCTCAAAAGACTCATGCCGGTATAACGGATGGTGGACTTACTTTTCATTACCATTGACTATATATATAGATTTCGAGATTTATTGTTATTAGCTTAACTCTAATGATTATTTTTATCGTCCTTGTTTAATATATTCCCAGTTAGTTAGTTTTTGTTTTCTCATACCTGGACATCAAGCGCACTGACCCTCCTAGAGTGTACCCTTGACGTGCATCAGGTATCTATTCTTCTATCCAGATCTTTGGATAATTGATCACATTCGCAGGTGTGAGTTTATTGCTATCAATTATTCTTATCGATCAGGTACACAGAGTTAATATATATTTTGGTGTGTAGGATTAGCGTCTTGTTAATTTTGAAACTTGTCGTTAACGTTATTTTGGCGATTGGCTTTCTTATTTACTGCTCGTAGTGTTGACTCGCATTTAGGTAGAGTTGGTTCGGTTAGCTCCTTCAGAGACAGGTAAAGAGATCAACCATTGAACCGTGAGGTGACCCAGCTTTCATGACGTAATTGACTTGAATTGTAATGTTGGCTCGTGCAGATGATTTGGAACATGCAACTCCTGGTGACGTATTGATACGAGCGGTATACTTTTACCTCGATTATTCGCATCGTAGTTGGGAGATTGATAGGGATTCGATCTTTTTGGATGCTTGACGAGTAATATTGAGCACAAATGTGCCTCCATCGTTAATTTTTGCAGTTTAGACTCTAAGCCCAACCGCGACTGTTCATTTATTGGCGATAACACTATGATCAGAGAGCTGTACGTCAGTGCCCTGATTTGGAGTTTTATTTATCACCTGTAGCAATGTTCTGCCAAGTTCGATTATCGAAAAGACTTACTACGAATTAAGCCGCTCATTGTATGCGGGATTGTCTCGCTATTGGAAAACAGCGTGCTTGGGTTTTGTTACAATTTATCTAATATTTGAAACTTTAAAAGTATGCTTCGCAACATTACAGGTGTAGACCGTATATTTACTCGAATATAATATTTTGTTCTGAGAGAGCATCTGTAAAAAAACTTTTTCGAGAGTTCACAATATTGATAATGATGCGTAGACCAAGTTGAGACAAGCAAACGCTAAAGCTTGCTGAACAAGGAATGTGGGAAAAATTGCCGACCCAAACAAATTAATTCAGCATATCTTTCTTTTGATTCAAACAGTACAATTTGTCAGTACGCAAACCTTTAGAACACTATTGCGAGGGATGATTTACTCTCTTATATATAAAATATTGGACACACTCTAGAAAATAGCTCTTAAGTGGGACAACAGGTGTCGAGGGACCGAACTCCGGGAAATCAGTTATATTACCAAAAGGTTAAAAAAATCTGGTTATCAAATTGTTGTTTATTAGACTCAAATCTAATCTGCATTATCAATTACACTTACAACCTCCACTGTTGCTAGGTTCAATTTCCAGCTATGGAACTATTATCGCACAACATAGTGGGCGTTTCCCTTCCGTGCCCATGCACATATGTTTTGTCGACCACCATAAACCATTCATGTCCATTAGGTCTCCAGTTTACCCCTCCTTTGCAATACGAAAGTAAAAAGTTACCAGGTTAACATATAAATATATTGAAGAGAGTATTTAACATGAATTAAGAATATTTCAAATATTGTTATTTTGGTCATATATTATATGAAAAGTGCCAATCTGCATTTGATGAGTGCCTTTTTACCCGGATTCGAACTGGGTATATCGCTTGTGCGAGAAAAGTAGAGGAGTGTTATGCATGAGCGAGAGAATTTCGTACTTTCACTTGAATCGTAGTGTGAAAACCAGAATGCTGCAACACTTGTAGTGCAAAATTATTGCTTGAGATAGAATCAAGGAACCTATGTCAATTTGCCTTGTTGGAAACGTTAGGATATTTCGCAGACTTATACTGTCAAATACTGTGAACTTTCTTTTAATGTTCAATCAGGAGTGGTTAAAAATGGGTCTTTTGTCATGTTTTCGGTGAAATTTGACCCTCAGATTGACAGGTGCTTGGGTCGTATTCAGCCTTATTCCAGGTAAGCAGCAGATGTTATCATCACCTTAAACTCTTTTCCATGGTGTCTACTTTTAGAAGCCCGTCAATTCTTGCGAAAATTCCGTTTGCCATGGCAACCAAATACATGAAATGGTTTATGGTGGTCGACAAAGACATATGTGCATGGGCACGGAAGGGAAACGCCCCACTATGTTGTGCGATAATAGTTCCATAGCTGGAAATTGAACCTAGAGCAACAGTGATTTTAGTGTAATTGATAATGATATTAGATTTGAGTCTAATAAAAACACAATTTGATACAGATTTTTTTACTTTGTAAATATATGTTCATTGTCCCTAGACAACCTGTTGTCACTGGAATTTTTCTAAGTGTTGATATTTTATATATAGAGATAAATTCCCTCAATAGTGTTAAAGGTTTGCGTAACTGAAAAATTGATACTGTGAATCAAAGAAAGATATGCTGAATTTTTTTGGGGTGGCATATTTTCCACATTCCTTTCAGCAAGCTTAGGTTTGCTTGTCTCAACTTGTCTACAGCACATATACAATATTTGAACTCTCGAAAAGTTTTAGATGTTCTAAAAACAAAAAATCAGTAAAATACTTACATTGTAATGTTCAAACTTTTTTTTCAAATTAGATATGTACAACCATTACTGTTTCCAATATAGGTTATATCCCATATTTAGCGTGCTAATTCTGATAATCTTTCAATATCGATCATACAATGTACATATAATAAATGCAATCGGACGATATACTTTTTATTTTTTGCATAAATGATTCTTGTCTAACTAAACTAAATACCATAATTGTGCTCAATTACTTCATCTCAAAAGCTTCCATCATATTCCAGTCATGGGAAAATGGGAATAGCTCGCAATAGCAGACTTATTAGTTCAGTATTCACGAGAAATTAATCAATAAACTCCTGAAATTTCATTCAATTATGTCTGACGTTCTCAAGGTGCTCACCGACCAACTACTAAATGCATTACTGCGTTTAGAACAATGCCAAAAACGTTCACAATTATAAAAGGAATTTACCAAAACATAATATAGCGATAATAATAATACTAATAATGATAATAATGGTAATAAAATATCATGATCATTAAGTATTTCTTTTGGAAAAACTACTGGTATAGAGATAAATGAATAATAAAGCATAAAAATAAATTTAATTGTCATGGTACAGGTATTACATAGGCATTGCAGTAATGTTAGCTGTCATTTTGGTGCGGAAATCCTTTTAGACAAAATTTCAAAGAGATACCAATAAGGTGTATAAACTTATGTTTCCTGAAACGTTTCAATAGAAAACCTATTAGGAGACTGTTAAAGATGTTTATTTTGCATGACTCGTAAACTTTGTTGTGATTTTATGTAATAGTAAGAAGGTTGAAGGTCACAACAATGAGACCATTATAATAGGCAAATTTCAACAGCGAATATGGAATTTTAGAATTAGAGTTAAGAAGAGAAGCGCACATGGTATATGAACGTCCCAAAAAGAATCTAAAGAGTTGGAATAATAACGTACGGCTGAACTGACAGCCGGAGCTGGGAAAAAGATACCTCAACAATTACATCAGCCAGTGACAAGGAATCATATTCTATAGGCTTGGTATGTTTTTTCCTAACACTAGACGCATAGGTGAATTTAGACGCGCAGTACGTTCAATAAATCATTGATATATTAAGGTCCTCTAAAATGTACCTGTTGATACAATCATTTTACCTTTTACGGCTGACTTAAAAAGTTCATTCACATCGTCGGTTTAATCACATGCACGTAAGGTTATTATCACTTGCGGGCGGTTGGACAGGTTGATTCGCCGGTGGCCAGAAAGTTCGACAGTTGGAAGAGCACCTGTTTTAGATTTTCAGAGATTGGGGTGAAACCCCTTTCATTTTCTCTTTTCTGATTTTTTTTAGCATAGACCGAGTCCCATGGTCTTTGCACGACAGGTTAACGGGGGAACGTACGTCAAAAACTGGTGTGAATTGGCAGGTGGCAGACCAACTCAATTTGAAAGAGTACTTAATCTAGATTCGCGAAGCACACAACTTTAACGTTTTCTATGTTTTTCGTTGTACACGTATCTAGCCTGTCTTGCTATATACAGCTATGTGACACACTGAGGCTTCAGGGTACTAAGTAGATAATCGCCATCCAGAATCGTTGTCCTTCCGGATGGACACCATTGACTGCTTGTCGACTTTTTACCAACCCCTTCTTACACACATGAATAAATACGAGCGTTATATTTAACATATGCCCTAGAAAAATATCGATGTATTGATTGCTGTTTTAGAGTATTTAGAATCTTTGAAATAGATGTTTATGTTTATGTAGCAAAATTCGGCCATCACCTGTATATGGTGAATATGTCTCTCAACTTATTCGATATCCAAGATATTGTTCTACATATGATCAGTTTCTCAATCAACAGTCACATTGAAAGACAGCATTTTGTAAATTCTATGGTAGTTATAACGGTTTAGTTTACTAATATGTCCTACCATTGAGTTAAATGCTGCCTGATGTGTTTCATGGCCATTGTTTAGCGGTTTTACCACTTGATTTGATTATGAGTTGTTCCCACTTGCTTGATCAGAAGCTATGGCGCTCACAGGCGGGTGTGACCGGTCAACAGGGGATGCTTAACTCCTCTATGGCACTGATCCCACTGCTGGTGTGGTCAGGGGTCCTTGTTTGCACCCTTTGTTTTGTTATTCTATTTGGGACTTAGCGAGATTCTCATCATGTTCGTTTATCTGTTTGCCTATACATAGTTAGAATTTCAATATAGCAATGTGAAAATGCTATCAAACACGAAATAAAGAACAGGAAACACAATGCAGGAGTTGGCAATCGATGTAGTTCTCCGAAAACATGCAGGAATAGCAACATTTATAAATATCTACTTACAAAAATATAGTCATACATGTAGCATAATAGTAATAGAATATTACCGTCACTTAAAGCTTGTTTACTTTCTTTGTTTGCATACCCTTCGCTCAGCATGTGTTCAACTTTCGGTCTTCGTGTGCTCTCCACTCACAATTTCTTAAGATTATTTGTAAAATGAACATTGGATCTGGAAAATTTTGACTTGAAATTGATACTGTTGAAAACACTGTAACATCAAGTTGTATTCAGTAATAACACCGTTCGCTGTAAACTTGCTAAACGATCATGTGGAAAAGCAGAACGTTTCTAAGTCTATGATGGGCCAAACTAGCTTAAGGAGCAGATAGCGAGTATAAAGGGTAGATGTAATCATATCAATGCACAGTATACATTAATAACAGCTCTCTCAGTTTTACAATTTCTATAAAATGCTAGTTCATATGATGGTGATATATAGTTTTATCTATACACGTATCTTTTTGCAAAAATATTGAGACACGAAATCAGGTTTCATGAGGTGCAAACATTTAATGGTATTATCAAAGTTATATCTTCCGTAATTCTGAGTACAACATGTTTTTCTGACTTGTCACAACGATCTATTTATATATCAGATTTCTTAGAGAGAAAAAACCCACCACAAAGCGTGTTCAAGGAAGTGGGAAAACTAGTTCTTTGTATCACTGTAAAAAAAAGAACACGTTGTTTTATATACATGTACTACATAAAACTACATCTGTGAAATTATTTGAATTCAATGTAGATTAGATATAAAAAATCGAAACGAATGTGAGAAAATTAAAATCATTATCTCAAAGGTGAATTTCCTGTAGAGTGCAACTACAGTTGAAACATTTCGGGATAAGTGAGAACATCTTAAAGTGAGGTAAAACAACTAAATGTAGGACATGTCACCTTTATAATTTATAGCACGGTAAATTGATTTTAAAATGAAATATTGGATGGGTATAAATACACTGACACTGCATCATCGCGTAATGCATATCATAATCTTAGTTTAAATCTGTTTTAAAAAATAAGCAACAATATTTTCCTTTATATAAATGAACAATGAAAAGCGAAGATAACGACCGGAGATCTATCTTGTAAATCTGAAACAGATTACAAAATAATAGTTGGGCTAACACAGACCACTGGATACAGCAGAGATGGGATCAGGTGCCTAGGAGGAGTTTTATGCAGGACCCCCGTCATTATCAGCAAAACACAAACAATTCATACTTGACAATGAATTATATATGAAGAGGAGGAAGTGAAAGCGTTGTCAAAAGCATATAGATATTAGAAAATTAATATTAACTACAATCACCAATCCGTTTATATTAAGTTGGGATAATTCGATAAGGTTGCGAGAGGAATCTGTAAAGGATTTTCAGACTGGCGCAGTGTGTATCACCATTGCTTAGCTTGATACAAAAATATTCGAGAACAAACACGTTTTAATTCCACATTTGGGTATCCATCTAATACTCAAAGTCTCCTAAATTTTTCACAATATATTTAAGTTTTAATCACGTTCAAAAACTTAGTCAGTGGGATTAATTGATTAATATAAAATGGCGAAGTAACAAAGTATTAAACGTAAGCATAGTCCCAAAAAACACACACAAAATCGGGTGTTAGGCAAATCAACGGACCTTCGAACAAAGCCGAAGCAGATCAGGTGCCCATGGAGGAGTAGATCCTCTGCTGACCTGGTCAACACCCGCGTGAGCCGTGAGTCGAAATAAATAAATCGGATTACCCATAGTCAAAGATATAGTAGGAGAAAATGCCCAGTCTACAGAAAAGGGTAATGAAAAAATCAGTCACTATGATTTAGGTGATATTTTGTTCATTATAGTGACCGTAGAATTTGGGGCTATATGCTGTTTTACGTCCCTCTTGAGAATATTTCACTCATGTGGATACGTCACCATTGCCAATGAAGGTTGCAAATTTAGGCCTGTGATCGGCGCTGATGGCCTTTGAGCAGGAAGAGATCTTTATCGTGCCACACCTGCTGCGACACGGGACCTCGGTTTTTGTGGTCTCATCCGAAGGATCGAAGTTACAGTGTAAACTATTTTCGGGTATGTTTTTTATGTCTGTCTAATTACTTTTCGCTTTAAAATTCAAATAGAGATATTGATAATTTTAAATCGTCTCAAAGCTCCTGATTCTATGCACTAAACAGAGAAATAAATGTGAGAAACGTATCCCTTCATCATTTACTCGTGTTGGAGGGGAAAAGTCTACCTCTGGAACAAGATTCGCTCTCTAGAACTCGGCAAAGTCTCGTCCTAGACTGCGAATCTTGTCCCCTCGGTGGAATTTCCCTATCCCACACTCGTACTAATGAAGAATTCTATTATTATCTTATTATCAACAAGTGGACAGCACTGATGGGAACGTGTGTAGGGCACATCACAATGTCATATTGTATCATTGCCCAGCTTCTGATTCTATGGTCTTTAGAACATTCTAGTTCGCAAAAATTTATCAGTTGGTATCGTGATTTCTGTCGTGATTTATACATAAGAATTAAATGGCGAAGTAACAATGTATTAAACGTAATCATAGTCCCTAAAAACATATACAATTTCGAGTGTAGGACAACACTGACCTCCGACGAAAGCGACGACAGGATCAGGTGCCATGGATGAGTAAGCATCCTCTGTTGACCGGTCACACCCGCCGTGAGCCCATAGTCGAAACAAAGTAAACGGGGTTACCCATCGTCAAAGCTACATAATGTAGTACGAAAACGACTGTCTAACAAATGGTATGAAAGAAATCAGTCAACATATGACTTAGTGATAATTTTTAATAGCAAACAAGGTCATTATAGCGACCGTAGAATTTGCGAAATGATGACTTCAAACGATATTCGTTATAACCCTGCAACATCAACTTTTTGGTTAGTAGTTAGCCTCGCTTTAAAAATTCCTCATACGCATGACACTCCCTTGCGTATCGAATCAACATAATTTTACACATCGATATACTCTATGAAGTCGCCTTTTAATTGGAACAGCTTATATTACTACTAACATCATTTCAAAAATTCTATGGTCGTTATAATGACCTTGTTTCCTACTAGATTTGACTACGGGTAATCCCGTTTACTTTATATCGACTAAGGGCTCACGGCGGGTGTGACCGGTCAGCAGAGGATACTTACTCCTCCATGGCACCTGGTCCTGCCTTCACTTTTGTCGGAGGTCAGTGTTGCCCTACACTCGATTTTGTATATGTGTTTTGGATTATGATTACGTTTGACACAATGTTAACTTCGCCTTTTTGTATTCATATATCTATATAAGATACATTTTTACAGCTGTCCATACACACAAGACTAGAATAATTTCGAAATATCTAATCTATACATAAAAATTAGATAATGAAATGTTAATATTGTGAAAATATACTGATACTTTGTTACTTCGCCATTTTATACTCTACTTTGTTGAACTTTATTCAGAAACCGAAAATAATTCTCAAACATAATTTGATCGTGTTTTATTGTAGTTCTCTTTCTTTATACGTGCTTGTGACGTTAGTAACGACATGACTAGATAATGTAATTAATGCAAAATGCAGAAAGAAAACAGAGAGTGAGGGGAGAGCGATAACTTGATAAAAAGAATACCCCACGGGTTGTAGTATGATATTCCAAGGCTCGGGGATAGAAAACTCACAACTCGTTGGATATAAATCATATCAAACCATAAACCATGGGAGATCCTATATATATTCATATTTTAGTATTTATTCATCTTTTCATATTTGCCTGTTTAAAACTTTGTATTACTTTTCTTTAATTTTGCTGATAATGTATCAGTTAACGCCGATTTCATCTCACAGATAACGGCTGTACAAGTTTAATACTCTATTCACTGATGTAACTGTCCTTGCAAACATGTCACATTGTCACACTTTTGG
>CAJDSM010036788.1:0-11984 GCA_903981925.1 Ostrea lurida
GTATTTCTCTTGCAAAAATTGAAAACCGTGTATCGTCTCTCACGAATAGCGAAGATGCACAATTTTACTTGGGGATGTTACTTCTCTGGAAAAAAAACCCCCAACCAAAACAACAAAAAAACAAACAAACAAAAAACACTTTAAGCGTTAATTATGGTTTGGGGAAAATCGGCGTATGTGGAATACGTCCGAGGGTGTTTTGAGATCGTTGGTTGGCCTTAAGAGATAGCATTGAGGTCTATGCATAAACCATATCCAGTACCTGCTTGGGGTAATAGGTTGACAGATCGGGTTTATAGCCCGACGTTGCAGTGAGATGTTCTTAAAGTGGTCACTATCTCTTGCCTGGGGTGGGATGGTTGACCTGGTGAGTTCTGTTTGGTTGCTGCGGCATTGATATACTTGATATCGACTATTTACCGCGATTATTCGTTTTACGCACTCTCCCCCCAAGTCCATACCATCAAAGCAATTTAATTTTATAGTTATCACTCAACACTCTTGGGTATGGGATTAATGTGTATAAAAATCTGACGCTTCCTCTATTATCTCTCGTTTATGTTATGTTGGGTCTGTATCATGAATTGATTCATAACTAACTACTGGTAAACACCATTTTATGGTCATGTGTCCTTGTCGACCAGTTAGAGTAACACGATTTGGTATTATAAGTACACGATCGGTTACCAAGCTTCAATAGAGATACGATTGGACAGCGATTCTATAATAAAGATTATGAAGAGCTTGAGCAGTGGCACACGCACGAGTGCTCTACTAAAGCCGTTCCTCATAAAACTTCTGGGTTCGATTTCGAATATTACGAAGAGGAAATTATTAAAGTCCATCGGTTGGCAGGGTTTTTTGGACCTTTGCTTGTGTTTATGTTTGTATGGCTCACTGTGATCGTAGGCTGGGTTGCCTCTCCCATCGGTGATAATAATCATCTCGTTAGACTAGGAAATAGGTACGTGTGTGTCCATTTTATTCTACGGGTGGATTAATAGCATCTACGCCTAGAGTGATGGCATGTATCATGTTATCTTAGAAGTCTCATTTTGCTTTTTGTAATTGGTACAAATTAAAATGGAACATTTAAAATAACTGGTACTTAAATTCACTATATTTAGAATAAGTATAAGTTGTAACAATTGTGGAGTTCGTAGAAGCTTAAGGGTCGCTTGGGTCTTTGAGAACTTTTCCTGTCAGAGTTTAATTTGGACTGCGTATGAAATTATATCAAAAAATGAATTCGTTATACGGGATTTGGTGTCGCATATTAAAGTGTTTGGTATTATACTGTATTTCTAACAAAAACTGAAATGATCAAAGTTTAGGATGGAATACTATTCCTAGGGGTGTTAGAAGTGCTGTTGATTTCGTCAATATCTGACGTCAGCTGAATGTAAATTATACAGGGTTTAGGGTAATAAATTGTTGACTTGTTTTGTTAGCTATATACTTGGAGCGTCCATGTGCCGAGGACGAATATTAGGATGTCGGCGTCATGGCTTAGCAGGAGGATATTTATGTGCTCTAATCCTTTTGGTGTTAATGGGGGCTGGCCTCGGAGATGTTATAGGGGTGTAGTGTCGAAGTGATACTGATTTTCTTTCCGATTTCTGACTGGAAAGATACGGAGTGTGGGGTCTGGGGATAGTGTGTTGGTAAGTATGTTGATTCACGCGGTTTTCGAGGTAATTATCGACAGGATAACGAGCGGTGCCATGTAATTTAACAGAATATTCCTTTTGAAGGATGGACCCCTGTGAACTGGTAGTTGCATTGACTAGAAGCGCATCGTGAGTTTATGTCTTGGCTCTCTGTATGCCTGAGTAATACATTGTTGTATTAGTTGTGTGCTTTTAAGTGGCTAATTATGGTTAAAGTTCATGGTTTTGGGTAATTGGAGCCTTGTCCGGATGTGGTTACCAGTTATTGAAGTGCTCATTAATTATTTTGATACGTAAATACTCGTTAATGCTGTGACAATTTGGTCTGGAGGAGTCCTGTTATTATATTATAATATATAATGAGTATTAAGGGATCGATTGATTCGTATGGATGTGTTATGATGTTATTTAGTTGAGTTTAAGTCTAGGTCTATTGGTTTATTATTATTTAGATTTTAAGGGATTTTAGATGCCGTTTGAATATTGGGGGTTGTTTTGTAATTTTATGTTTTTGTGTGATATCTTTATAAAGGAGATGTTATACAAATAATTTTTTTTTTTGATAATGTTTAAATTTATGGAATGAACTTTTAGTCTCTTGGTGTTACGATGCGGTATTTTCTATAGAAGGCCACAAGCATTCTAGCATTAATTCTGGTCAATTCCGTATTATCTTGGATCTTGTCAGAACGTTGGGCGGTTATTGGGCTGTAAAAATTATTGTATTTGGGTTAATAAAAGGGCGGAGAATAAAAGAACTAACCATGCGAAGATCAGGGACTGAGTGGCGGCGGAGGGGATGGCTTATTGTTTTTAATTTTGAGCATTACGGTATGGGGAAATTGCAATAGTGGATGGGTTTGGTGTTTTAGGTATTATTAATTTGATTATTTTTTTTTGTTATTTGGAATCTTTATTTTGTAGGTGGGTTTTTGGATTTTGTTTTATTAGTGAATAGATTTTTTTGTTCTTGTGTGAGTTATTTTATTATATATTTATTATATGGGAATTTTACGAAAATCATACTGAATTAATTTTTTGAAATTGTTTATTTTAATCTCGATCAATTTGTTTTTTCCGTGAGGCTTTATAGATTTTGTTTACTGATTTTATGTCATCTTATTAAATTATTTTAAATATAATTTTATTTTTAATCATCATAAAGTTTTCATGTTGTATACATTAGGAATTTTTGAACTTAGGATAGAATAGTTTGCCTTGTGCAATTGCTAGTCCGTATATAATTTGAACTGATTTTCATCAATCTTAACTAGCTTAAATTTATTATCAAGAATATTGTTTTTTGTTTTATCAATGATCAATATGGACTGTAGTGATAAAACTATTAAGAGTAATTGTGTTTTTGTTTTTTTATCGAGCTTGGTGGTACAGTGTAATTTCCTTTGTTATAAGCTACACTTTCCTAATATTCTTATGAAAAGTCAACATCATGAACTGTTTGACCGGGGCGGCGGAGGTTGTTTAAGAGCTGTTAAAGCTGTTGGCATGATGTATTATCATGGATTTGTGTTATCTTTTCTCATTCAGAACTGGCTTGATCTGGTGATATTAATGTATGTCCGAGATGTGTGGTGATTTAATTATTTATTCAATGTTTGTGTATACCGAATGGGCGATGGTTTAGCTGCGGCAATGAGGTTGAAATTAAGCGATGCCTTGAGAGGGCGCAAAACCAATAAATGTGAAAATTTCTCGTTGAATATTTTGGATTTTGGATCTTATATTCTTCAGGATAATCTGGCGATCATTTAGAGTGGCGTTGATGAAATTCTAACTGTTAGTGGGGTATTAAAACAGTTGTTTTGAAGCGGTTCCAGGACAGTCGACTGTTTGGCTGGGTGCAAGGAATTAATTATTTAGTTGCGCGGTAGCAGTCCAGTGACGTTCTTACCTGGTCCACTGGTATATGGTTTTCTATTGTATACAGCTGTTTTTTAAAAATTTAAAAGACGGTAAGGAGGGTTTTTGGGGGGAAAATCTCAATTTTTTGGTTTAATGTTAAGCAATTAGATGTTTATGATTGTGAAGTTTTCTTAGTTTTGAACTGGTTGGGTGACGTGGTATTTATGTAAGGAAGGATCAGCTGAGTTTTTTAGTTTGGTTTAGGGGATTATAGTTTATTTTTGTGTTGTTGTATCTTGTGTTGTTTTAGATTTTTTTTAACTGTTGGATATTATTTGATATTTGGACTTGTTTGCAATACAGTTAAGATAATTGAGTTTGGTTTAAATCCATTTTTTTCATGGTTTGTTTGGATTAGAAATTTCATTTTATGTTTTCCGTTTTTTCTCATTCTTGTAGTTCATTTGATTTGGTATTGGCTTTGCCAAAAAGTTAGTAGTTGCGTTTGGTTTGATTTTTTTTCCTGAGTTATGTTGGATTGAATTTAATTTATGTTTTTTGTTTTTTTAGTTAGCGATTTTTTGATATTTGGTAATGTTTTGCTAATTACAGTAGTTGAGTTGAGTTTGGTTTTATCATTTTTTTTCTTTATGGTTGGCTAGTTTATATTTAGTTTTCGAACTTTTTTTTCATGTTGGATTTTTTGATCTTTGGGTTGTTGGTTTGATAAGTTCATATGTTAGTTTGGTTTGTTATTTTTATTAGAGTTTGGCTTGGATTTTAATTATTTTAGTTTTCGATTTTTTTTTTTTTTGGGTTTGTTCTGTTGTTATGATTCATATTTTCTAAACAAAGGAGGAGAGGGTTTGTATGAGCGTGTGGAAGTGCGGATGTTTTCTGTGAAATTTTTTTTTAGTAAAGGGTATTGTTAAATGAGGATGAAAACTGACTTGATATGTATTGGTATGCGGAGTGTATGTAAAATTATGATTTGCAAGCGGTAGAAAAAGTTGGCAATGATTTTATGATTTCTGTCCAGGGATATTTGTGAATGATGATTAAAACAAAAACTGAACTGTTGTCTTTTTGGTATGGGCGATGTAAATTAATGATTTGCTGAGGAGTAAAAAGTGGGAAAATGAGATAAATTTTTGAATTTTATGTTATAAAGTAGGGATATAGTGAATGAATGGTGCAATAAGACTTGTGTAAGTTGGTATGGAGAATGTAATCATAATGAATATTAAGTAATTGCGGGGAAAAGGGAAATCGATATTTTCTTGAATTTTTAAAGATCAGGACATAAATTAAGTAGATAATGATGGATTGAAATGATTGTCTGTAAGTTGGTATGGATAGATGTGATTCCATGAATATTGCAGGTAAGAAGTCTGAGAAGGTGATGGGAGAAGAAGAGAGGTTATAGTAAATAGGTTAAAGGTAGGAAGCACACCAGGTATATAGTGATTATAAAGTTGGCGGTTTTCTTTGAATAATTTGATAATCCCGTTTTGCTTTATTTGGCAGGAGGCAGGGTTTGATTTATATTAATCGAAATGGAAGTTGTTAATTTGCTTAGCTTGGAACTGAAAAATTGTGGTTATTTTTTCCCCAGACATGTAACAATATATGGTTGTTTATTATTGTTAAGCTTGTAATTAGGACATACGTTTTGTTGCTGGGGGTGAGGGAACCGTAGTTGTTGTTTTGGACTGGGTGGTGTGGGATTTACTTAATAGCTTGCATCCGGTAACAGGGAGTGTTCTGACCTTAATGTTTTGTTATAAATATACAGTAGATCTTCATATGGTGTTATTTTTGGTGCAAGTTTTTGAGGCGTGTAGTCATAAAGATTTCAACGAGATATTTCATTTTTTGTGTTTTTGCTGATGTTTAGATGTTGCTTTCATCTCATTTGCGAGGTGATCGGATTTGTTTTATGTTGGAAGTATTGATTATCATCTCTGCTTTTCGGCTGTTCTTAATGTGGTTAGAATCAGCGGGTTTTGACTGTGAGGAGTAAAAATTGTGGCATGATGATATGATCAGTGGACAGTCTCTTTAAGAGTGGTTTTTTAATTTTGGAGCGTCAAGTTGGAATGTTGGATTTTTTTTGGTTTGTTGGATGTTTTGTAGGGGTTTGTTTTGAATGACTGTTAGTTTGTATAGTTTAATATTGGTTTTTAAGTTTTCATGTACCGGTCATCTTTTGTGTATTGTTAAATAATGATGGTGTTGAATTGGTTTAGTTTCGTTATTTGGGTGGTTGGCGTTTAAAATTGAGTAGTATCGATTTGGGTTGGTTGGTTTTAATTGGGGTTTGGGAATTTTTTTCTTTATTTTATTACTGTAGTTTTGATGTTGGTAGTATTTTATTGTTGATTATTTATGGATGATTTATGGTATTTGATCGTCAGAAATTGTTTTTGCAGAGTATGTATGATTTTTAATTGTTTGTTGATTTTGTATTTTATTTATATTAATGGTTGATGTAATTAATTAAATGTAATTTTTTTACTTTATAACATAATACCCGTTTGAAGTTTATAGGTTATGTAAGATGGGTAATTTTTTTAAGTGTTCGTTGTTGAGAGTTATAGGATCTTTGTGGTTTTGGAGATTGTCAAGGTGTAAGTGATTGGATGGTGGTGTTAGTATTATTTTGAAAGTGGCATGATATGCGGGAGGGGCATTTTGGAGGTTACCTGTAAGTAAGTTTTTTGATGGTTTAAAGGATTTTGTGTTGGTCTGGTTTTGCTATATGTTGATATTTTATCATATTCTTGAGACATATTTGGGGATTTGATATTTGTTAGTTATTTTTTAGCTAGTTTGGTACTTATTTGTTGTGTATGATTTAGGTATGTTGTGTTCATTTTTGTAAATTTAACTTTGCTGTGTTAATATTGGTTGTTAAAATTTATTTTGACATTATTATTGCTTTTATATTGTTTTGGTCTAGTAGTAGGGGTGGGGTTTAGTCTCTTGTGATTTGACGGTTCTTCAGTGGTCGTGAGCATATTACCACACGGGACGTAATCTATGTTTCTTGGGTAGGTCTGAAAGGATGAATGAAGTGAGGTTAGTGGAAGTCGTTTTTGTGAGTTGTGAGGTGGTCACGTCGCATGGACGGAGTGAGAACATGATCTTTGTTTTTCAGGGGGCGGGTGTATATGTTTCGTGCTAATGGTTTAAATCAGCTTGGGAAAGTGGGAATTGAAGAGATGTTGGGTCTCAGCAGAATTCAGTACCTTGGTCGGCACAGTCAGTGATTGGAGGAATGTCATTTGGATCGGTCGATAACTTAATGTTTTGCAGATTGTTTGTTTTGTTATGGAGAGAGGAAGTGTTGCGCTGCTTATGTTCTGTAAGGCTACATTAGTAACAGCTGTTGTCGGATGGTATTTCGATTAGTGGGAGTTTTCCTCAAAGCGAATGATAAAGGGGGTGGTCAAGGGACTTTGCAGATCGGTCAGGAACATTTTCGAAGAGTTGTTTGGACGATAAGGATGTGTGCTACGGGGGACTGTAATGTTCAAGGGGTAAATGACACTTCTTCAGATGGGACTTCCTTGTATTTGTGTAGAGCTGGGTTGATTTAAGGGTGATTTTATGTATGTCTGATACTAAGGGAATTGGCGAGAATCTTCTGTGCCAGAGAATAATGGGGTCTCTTGAGATTGTGTGTGTTGATGGAGGAGAGGGATGGTTCTAGAGACAAAGACAGTGAAGGGGGGAGGTAAGGTGTGCGTTTAAAGGCACATTTTCGGGAGTAGAGAGAGTAGGATGGATTGTGGTAGGCTGTAGCAGCTTGGTTTCAGATGAGCTTTACCGGAGTAAGAGAACGGGATGAGATGAGCTCCGGGATGAGCTAGGTGAGATTCAAGGAAGGATGGTTCTACTAGCCAGTGAGACTAATGAGATATCGTGCAATTACCGGTTTCGACTATAGCCGTGGTGGGATTAGGGAGATTCAGATTGGGGATGGTGGTTTTTTGCGGTTCTGTGGGGGTTATGTATAATTTGATGTTAGTGGTTCCTGAGGGATGCATGTTTTTGGTATATTTGAGGAATGTAATAGTTTGAGGTGGATTCTCTCGGGGGGGGGGGGGGGTGGTGGACTACTTTTGGAGAGGGTCGGGAGGCCGGGGTGGGTTGGCTACAGATTGTGTCAATATTGTAGCGTATGTTCATGGAGTTGCAGATTTTATCTGGTGGCTGCTTTAAGATTTAAGCTTCCAGTTCTGTGATACTCGCACTTGTCATGCCTAAGTGATTCTCCGGTCTGGTGTGATCTTGGGTTGAGTTGTGAAGTTGAAAGGATTGTAGCGGTGCTATTGGACTGAGGATTTGAAGCGGGTTTGTTCCGTACAGGTGGGACAAAGAATCTGCATGGCATCTTGGGAGAAGTTGTTGGAATCCAGATCCGGAGGTGAGGATCGCGGGATCAGTATCCGCCGGTCTTATGGTGGGGTGGTATACGGGTGTTTAGTAAGCAGATCAGGTTCTTCTCATAATTTGCGTATGTGGAGGGTGGAGATGGGTGGATAGATTTGCTGTTCGTTCATGGGATATGGAAACCGTTTAGATGGACCTATGGCTAAGGAGGTCCCTGTGTGTTAGGGAGCTTTATGTGGTATTGGTGAGAGGGTTCAGAGATATGAATGACCTATGGTTATATTTTGTTTTAGGTGGGGCGAGCTACGTGGACTGGGTATGTCTGGGATGACACAATTGCACCAACGATCTTTTACAATTTTTATTTTAGGGATTTGTCAGACAGATTACATCGAAGTCATAAAGTATTTTGAGGTGAGTGTTGGCTGTGTTGGTGCCACTTGGTTACGATAGTAGGAATGATGCGGGGGGGTTGTGTGATTGCTATAGGGGTTTAAGCGGGTAGCACGATCTTTACACTTGTATAAGTAAGGAAAACGGTGTATTCGGTGTTGGTTGAACTATCAAGGTTTGACTTAGAATTTGATAAGAGAGGGTAAGGATCGTGTGAGGTTTAGATGCTCAGTGAGGGAGATAGAGGAGAGGTGCAGATGGAGGGAGTAGGAATTAATGAGGTGCCTGTGGTGTCTTAAGAGGATTTATTTGCTTATATAAGAGTATGAAAAGACGAGAAATCATCAAAAAAATATTTCGGTCTTGACCTAGTTGGATTTTGAACGGGTATAAAATGCGGTAGTAAAGATGACCTGTTCTTTTAACTTAATCTTGCAACTTTGTTTTTATTGATTATTCTATCAGTATTAATGTCTGATCAGAAGAGTATATGATTCCCATTATTAATCTGTCATAGTGGTCGTCGCTTTGATGAAAGTGGTTTAGATAAGTTAATTTATATACAGTTTTAGCAGCATTTTTGGAATATTTGTTTCAAGATACGTTTACATGTGCTGTATATTCAGACTCTGGTTATATTCTCGCGACTAGAGAAGTATTCAGCGAAACGTGGCTGTCAGTGTTCTCTTAAGCTTGGCTTCATTATGCAACGGGTGCAGTCTCAAGCAATGATAACTAAAATTATTTTCTTGGGATGTGTACAACTGACAGGGTTTTATAAGCCCTCATTTTTATTGTTTTTATATTATGTAGCATTTATTTATTAATCCCCACTATGACTATCCGAGCTCATATTTGTCTTACTATTATTACTCCTTTATTCCCACTTTATATGAGTATTCTATTTTTCTTAGACCCTGGTGACTCAGTCCTGTATATCCCTGATTCAGTTGAAAGTTACCGCATTTTAGCCTCACCTATTCCTTTTATTTATGCTTTAGTTATTGTTTAATTTATATAGGGGTTAACCCATTACCATAAGTGAGACGGTCATGCCAGTTAAAATGCCTCCCTATCCCCTATCCCTTTGCTGTCCGAATTGTTTAGATTAATAGGTTTTATCTGGAGAATTGTTGTCGGTTAGTGCAGATTTTGGTCCGTATAAACGTGAATAAAAGAATATTGTCTACTCAATATTTTTTAGGTTTCGGGTTTCTGAACACCATGGTTTGGCGATTATGTTAGGTTCCCTTGTACAGTTTGTCGGATATTATCGACCTCCAGGCTTTTTTGTATTTGCCTCAGTCATTGAAAGGTGTCGATCTTGTCTCGTATGCTTGCTGAAGCGTTCTGTTCACGCACACCGTCTCTTAGCTAGACTATAGCTTAGGGCAATTACTTTCGCTGCTGTTGAAAACACGAATTGCGATTCGTGTTATCAAGCGCTCTTTGCCCCCGAAATCTTGTGTGGTGTCTTTGTATAGTTTTTTGAGGTACCTTCTTCCTTGGTTCTTCGTGGGGCTTTAGTCTGTTGCTCCAGATGCGTGCTGTAGTATCTGTCGGCGGATCATAGTGTCTGTGCTGTTTGAGCAGTCATAAGTGCTGATGTCTCGATACTACCATCGTTGTTCTGTTAGCGCCGAGTCTTCTCTTGCTGGTGCTAGTGTCATCGATTGAATTATGGATGCCCTTGGTTGCTGTGGCTTGCATGATCCCGTGTCTGTAGTGGTCTACATCGCGGTGGTTGGGCGAATGCATTATGCTGTGGCACTTTTCTATTGTCACTCCGCGCATTCTTCTCTTACTGTGCTTTTGGACTGTTCTTCTCTTGTTAACGTGTCTTCTGAAGGATCTGGCGACATTTCTTCGTCTTGTGAGGATTTGGGCCTTTGACTCAATACTGTCAGCCTTGTCACTCCCTATTCTAGGAATGGTTGCTTATAAATGCATTTTGGCTAGTAAGTTGAACTGCGGCTCTATGACAGTAGGTGAAATAAACTTTTGTGCGTCTTATTGATCGCTCGGTATTGGTAGCGATTGTTATATATGTTGGGTGTCTGTTTGTTTTTCCCTCGAGTGCAAAACGTCTTTTTGCCGAACACCTACGCAACACTAAGACCAGTTGACCATGCGGCTGTATTACTCTGTTTCCCTCACTTGTTGTGTAGCACCAGGTAATTTTAGGATTTTCACGCTTGTATATCAATTCGTACTTGTTCCAACTTAATAAGGGGGATATGAGATTGATGGTAATCTTAAGATTCATTCGCTATAGAAATTACCGGTCTTGAACGGGCCAAAGAAGACCATGTAATATGGAATACTTTTTATTTTGTTGCCTCTTTCCTCAAATAATTCCTGTTCCATTATTTCAGATGTTGGAGGCAAAGTTGTACGACCGCAGTTCGCGCATTTTTAGCGGACCCAATCTCGCTAGCCAAGGTATTTCCTCTTGCAAAAATTGAAACCGTGTTCCGATATCGATACCCATGAGATAGCGAAAATGCACTTTTCATTCATAAATCTTTACTTGGGGAATGTCTATTCTCGGGAAAAAAACAACTCAAAAACAAACAAAACACAAAAAAAACCAACCAAACAAAAAAAAAAAAAAAAAAAAAACAACAACAACAAAAAAAAAAAAAAAAACACAAAAAAGAACAAAAACAAAAAATCGAAAAAATATAAAACGCCAACTCAGGAAGTGTAAAGTCGTGCAATATCCCCCCCCTAAATTTATTTAGACTTCTGAAAACAAAATTAGCTGACAGTACTAGTATTGGACCATTATGATATATCTCTTATGCTTAAAAAATATATTGCACGACTATCTTTAACACTAGCAGTTTACTATGTATGTCCAGCGGTCCCAGTAACATGTCGACAGCCGATTTCACGATTTTCGTACAGATTTTTTAGAAGATTATCGTAACTTCCTTACAATCCAACACCCTGTGAAATGAAAAACAGCTACTTATGGGCGATTGTTATTAGGATTTGCCCGGTATTTAAAAACGAGGTAGAAAAATCCGATATTCAGGTGATTCTGTTTATTTTATTCTGTAGCTCTACGAAAAACGAGCGAGGGACCCCCCAACGCGGGGAAGGTGCCCGTAGGGGGGACCGAGAGGAACGGAAGAATCAAGGATGACGGAGGGAAATGAAGGGCGGGAATAATGAAAGGCAGGGGTGAAAAAAAAAGGAAGAAAACCGACATCTGACGGAACAAAAAAGGAGAAAAGAGGAGGAAAAAGGGGGTGAAACGAAAAGGACGAGAGGCGAAAAAAGAGGAGAGACAGGAGGCCGAAGGGGGAAAAAAGGAAAAGGGACGAACAGAACAGGGGGAAGGAAAAGCTACCGAGGGAAAGGGAAGAAAAAGCAAAGGGCAGGAGAAGAGGGAGGGAAAAAAAAGAGGAGGAAGAGATACGGGAAAGAGAAGAGGAGTGGGAAGGAGCGAGAAAGGAGTGGAAAAAAAGGAGAGGAGAAAAAAGAAGGAAGGAGGGTTCATTAGGAAGTGAAGTGATGTTCTTCCGAAACAGATGAAGGGGAAAAACCAAATATCATCAGCATTGCGTACGACCCATTTTTATACAACAATGAAAATCAAGTTTACCTTATCTATGCAATGTAGGTTTCATCCGATAGTTATCTATCCCCTGT
>CAJDSM010036790.1:2298-13657 GCA_903981925.1 Ostrea lurida
CCCCCCCCCCCCCCCCCCCTTAAAAAAGAGGGGATATATTGTTTTGCACCTGTCTGTCTGTTACCCAAGTCTTGTCCACTCGATGTCTAAAGAACCTTTTGCTTGACTGTAAGTTACCAAACTTGGTATATTGGTTCTAACGAAGGAGTAACTGATTGAAGGTCACAGAGTCAGAGGTCAAAGTGAACATGATAAAATATTGTCCACTCGATATCTTGAGAATTATATGCTTGCCAGCCATCAAACATGGTAGACCGACTTCTCTTAAGAAGAATTAGTTAGCACCTATTGATTTTTCAGGCACAAGGTTAAAGTCATAAGGGGCAAACTGGAAAAAGTAAGGTATTGTCTGTTCAAAAAATCTTGGGGACACTTACTTGACTTGGCACACTGGTTTCAGCTAAAGGAATAGATGGCTTCATGAATTTTGAGAGTGCAAGGTCATAGGTAAAGGGTCAAGCTGGACAAACTTATTTATATGGTTGCTCCTGACTAGTAGATGACCAATGTTTATCAATTCTTAAGAAAAGTTGACCCTTTTCAGTATTGCCACAGGGAGGGGGGGGGGGGCATGTATGTTTCTAAAACATATCGTTGTAATTTGCTGTGGGATTGAATTGTGCAAATGTTCTAGCTGTATACACTTCATAGTTGAAGCTTATCATGTTTTACATGTAGAACTCAAATTTTCATCTGAAGATTTTTATTGCACAAGGTACAAAAAATAAGTGTATAAAATTGTATTATTAAAAAAATTATAAATGGTGAGGAAATGGGGGAAAGAGGAGGACATATCAACTAAGCATGGATTGTTTTTTAGATTACATGGAGAGTGGACAGTTTTCAGAAATTCCATGACCACCTTCCTTTTATGAAT
The DNA here is from genome assembly GCA_903981925.1 of Ostrea lurida. Taxonomy (NCBI): domain Eukaryota; kingdom Metazoa; phylum Mollusca; class Bivalvia; order Ostreida; family Ostreidae; genus Ostrea; species Ostrea lurida. The sequence goes on from CAJDSM010036790.1 coordinate 3,176, forward strand.
GCGGTTCTCTCTCAGTAAGAAAATAATTACATCATTCTGTACATTTCAGGTCACAACCAATAACAGCTTGAGACGGTGAATCCCTGGAAGGTAGAACTTCCTGCACTTAAAGTAGTTTTCGATGTTTCTTTATTGTCAAACTTGTGAAGGTAAGTCCATTAAAGTGTCTGAAATTGCCTAAAATTTAGTTATGAATTTCCTAATTTTGCCTACGTTTTCTATACTTGAGCCTGGAAAAACCACCCTCAATTTTTTGTCTTAAAGTGTTGTATTAGCCTGATGCTAGATGCCGTCCCTGAACATTCTTCATGCCCATTTGAAACATTGAGCAAACATTGAACGCATGCAGAGCGCACGGTTAACGACGCAATTTGGTGAGAGTGAACGCGATGTGAAACTATTCATTCGGATTGTTTCAGATTTTTGCTCTATGATTGTTTCTATTTCATAACTGGTAAAAAAGGATCCATGCATTAATAAACTGAATATTCTACATTCTTTAGTTATTCCATCTAAATAAAGCATAGTTTATTTTTGTAAAAAGTACACTGAAGTTGAAATGATAAACAAATGCACATCAGAAATTTTTTACTTTTCCATGGTAAATCCTGAATACCGAGAGGTTTAGATATACTATAGGTGTTTATTAATGATTCATGACATTTAATTTTTTATTTAAGTTCAATTGACCAGTTGTATTTTTTACATGACGATTGAGATTTAGATGAATTCTAATCATGATTCTTTCGAGACTAATTTCAAGCTTATTGCGACTAAGTTGATACTTGTAAAAGTGTAGACTTAATTGATACAATGTACAAACTTGTGCAGGCTTATTTCTTTGTGCCCCCCCCCAAAAAAAATTTCAACACGACCTCCATGAACTGATACTGTATTCGGGAATCTCTTTAAAGAACTTTATGTTTGGTTATTCCCGATTTGCAAATATGCAGTTCTTTGTTTTTGTTTACAAATCATTTATTATTCAGGTATGAACACCATCTCGGCTATAGGAAAACTCAGCACATGGTTAATGCGACACCATTTTAATGAATGTTGAATAAAGATATGAAAAATATTGTTATATCAAAATTTTAACGACAGCATTTTTTTAAATTTTGAGAAGCCAGCAACAAATCCCTCTCCTTCTACTGAAAAAAAAAAATCAAATGATACGCGTCTGTTGTACACAGGATTAAAAGTTGATTCAAAGTGGATTTCCTTGAGTTAGACAACTTTGTCAACATATGTTGTTTTTCTACGTCAAACATTCATCTTCAATTATTTCATTAGCATTCAAGAAATTAGATTTATAAATAAATTATAGCAAACAAATGTAATTCCTGCTCAATGGTGATAATCTTTCTGTCATGAATCATCATTGTAAATATAGGATGGTTGACAAACTTTCATTTTTGCCTCTCTAACATGTATGAAGATTGATCTTTTCACTTTAAAGTAATGTAAAGATAAATAAAACGGGAAATAGTAAAGTTGAACGTTTCAGGGACTGTACAAATGAAAATGTCGATCTTATACATTTCATTGTACATAATGCTGGAGGACAGCCCCTATGGGTTATACCTTAAACAGCAGTTAAACTGGAGGCTGAGGATACAAAGTAGAGAATGTTCAATAAAGACTTCTTTGGTTGCAGATGCTTTGTGTATTAGAATTAAAAAAATGCAAAAAGCAATACATTGAAATTTATATGGGACCGCACACTGAAGATTACTTTCCGACTGGACTTGGGGGTCAGTACAGGGACATGTAATGCTATGTAGTTATAGAATTAAACTTGCAGAATGCTTGGGGTTTTTACTAGCAACTGTGGAATCAATTAGAATTCATTGGTGGTCTAATTTTCGTAGGAATTTGTGGTACCACCTCCCTCACCATTTAAATTATCATACTCACGCATTAAAGGCATTCCAGAGTGATCTTTCTTACATATATACATCTCCACGCAATTGCATCCCCATGCACAAATCGTAAAAATTCAGCAATCCACGAAAATTGGCTTCCCCACAAATATAAATGATTCTACAGTATGTATCATATATATTTCCATCTGCATTGTCTTTGATTTCCTTTTGAAGCTCCTATGTCTTAATTTCCCCATGTACAGTTTGGTGTTAATTTTTCACTTGGAAATGACAACAGTACAGTGGGCGGAGACTTTTGAAATTGACATGAAATGCCATACGTGTCATATTCTATCAGGCTGTATTATTTTATATCTTTATTTTGAATACAGATATATAAGGAATCGGGTTTAGATTGTTGAGGATGTGCAATGGGTAACACTACAGAGGCAAATGTGATAATTACACAGCCACTCTGCCTTTATGCAAAATATCGCGTTTCCTATCGTAGTTATAACCGCCTTTTAGAATAACAACGGAATACGTGATAATGTATGCGTTATGACTTTGTCATTAGTCAGTTTATGACATTTTCTGTTGTACTTATAATCACCGTCACGTGCCCAATGAACTAGACAATGATACACAACACCGTCTCCTACCAGCAAATTTCATGGAAGGGGACCCATACGTTCGCATTCTGTCCGTCGGTGTTGGCCCCGCAAATATGCTTTTCACACTTTTTTCATCATGCTTGCAGATATTCATTTGATACTGGGTACCAAATCTGGTCCAGTGAATTTTTTTGTAGAGTTATGGCCCTTGCAGGGTTCGAAATTCACTATTGAAAACTCGCAAAAAATTGCGAGTTAGTTTTCCCCCAGAAAACCCTGTTCCTTTTCGGTTTCGTTTATTAGCTTTGTTAAAAACAGCTGGTACATCAATAGGAAAACATTGTTTTATATGACACTGTACAAGTCTCGTATAAAAGTTAAACAATAAACACAATTAGGCTTCTTTAAAGTTTTTAATCAGTTACGGGTCCGTATTTTGTGTCATTGTTTAAAAAAAATCAAACACATGATGTCGTATGAAATTAAGATTTTAAGCTTGAGTTTATAGGTTGCGAGTAGTCTTTGGAAATTGCAAGTTCAAATTATGAGTACTAGTAATTAATTGCGAGTTGCCAATATTGGGAGTTTCTATCCCTGCCTTGGACTTAGAAAATTAATGCAAAAATTATGTCTCTCTCCTCCCACTACTGATCCGATTTCAATGAAACTTGACATGTAGCAAGGACATCATATGTAGTTGTTCATATTACCAGGAAATTTTGATCCCCTTATTTTTGTGTGAGTTATACCCCTTCGAACTTAGAAATTTGCCTTTAATCCTCATAAATAACCTTGTAGGTGCAACTCCTCTCAAACTAATCTTATTTAATTGTGCTTATTACCAGGAAATTTTGAAGTATCCATACATTTTTGTGGCAGTTATGTCCTTTAAACTTAGGCATTATCTGTCAATCTAAAGATCCTCCGATAAATAAACCGTGTAAAGACGCAATCTGGCTTTTAAATACTTAACTGACAGGGGTGGGGGTGGGGGGGTATATGTCTCTTAAGTCTGATTAAAAAAAAAAACTTATCACGCCCCTACTTGACCAGATATACATAGTTCAGTGATAGAGTACATGTTGGAAATACTCAGAATGGAGTCGTTTCTGACTTGTAATTTTCTTAGTTCTAGATGAAATGACGTCCTAATTGCGGGACATATTTTTTGTAGTTTGAATCAGTCTAAACACTATTATGTCCCTACAAAACGGGAAATTCCTGCCTTTGGATTTGCGTATTTTGACCGGGCGGGAGTAAATATGACCATTATTGTGTAGTGTGTTGTTTGTGTAATCCCTGTGGAGAACTGCTCATTACCAGGAATTGTTTGGTCTGATCGTAATGACTGCTGCGATGCCTAAAATGGTTATTTCTTGTATCTTGTTAAATTGTGATCAATAATGAAGTACGAGGAATACTTTCCTCAGGATAAAATAATGTGTACGTATTTATTTGTATAAAATTAGAGAGAGGGAGGAGAGAGAGAAAGAGAGACCGAAAGATAAAGAGAGACTGAAAGATGGAGAGAGAGACAGAAAGAGAGACTGAAAGATGGAGAATTAAGAGACAGAAAGATAAAGAGAACGTTATTTTGGAGAAAGAGACAGAAAGATAGAGAGACAGAAAAAGAGACTGAACGATAGAGAAAGAGAGATTGAAAGAGAAAGAGAAATTAAGAGACAGAAAGATAAAGAGAGAGAGACAGAAAGAGAGACTAAAAGATAAAGGGAGAAAGAGACAGAGAGGCTGAAAGAAAGAGACAGAAAGAGAGAGAGAGACAGAAAGAGAGAGATGGGAGGGATTTCTGATGTTTCTTGGTGTTACAGAGTTTTTGTTATTTTACCGCTCGTGATGGTGTTACGGAGTTTTTGTTAATTTACAAGCGTGATTGTTTTTCGGAGTTTTTGTTATTTTACCAAGCGTGGCGATGTTTCGGAGAATTTCTCTTTAGGATGCTTTGGTTGCATGTCAGACACTTCGGCCCAAAGACTTTTTGGCCCATGGACACTTCGGCCCATACAGTTGGACACTAAATGGCCATATCATCCTTCAATATCTTAGACAGTGCCTCTGTCTTCTCACACTACATTACTCGCACAGCGCTTGTAGTAAGACCAGCTCAGCGGATTTTCTAATATTCAATTAACGTGCTGGAAGTGTCTGGGCCGAAGTGTCCAACTGTATGGGCCGAAGTGTCCATGGGCCAAAACTTCTTGCTACCCTTTGGTTGATTCTGCTGAAATTGGCGACTCTTTTGACCTCATTTTCTCAGCTCTAATGTTCTGATCCAGATGGAGCAGACTTTGAAACATCAGATTTTTAGTACCGTATATACTCGCCTATAAGATCAGGTCTTTTGGGAGTACAAATTTTCGGCAAAGTCTATGTACGAGCTTATAGCGAGCTAGGGGTTCGTATTTTCTATTTAGTGCGCGCGGAAACCATGCATGCGTACCAATTTGAAAACAATTATGACGATATTACAAGATCGATCATCCAGAAAACTTCAGTGTGACATAGAAATATAAAAAAAAATAATTATTGAACACAGGTAAATTGATTGATTTTTGGAGAAAGAAATCTTATACCGGCCATTATTTCTCAAAATATTTTTTGAAACGGGGGCATATCAGTGTAACTTTGATCTGAAATTGTCAACCGATTCTGACAAAAAGTGGAACCGACATAAAGGCGGGTCAATGGTAAAAACCTTCAAAATGATCTCAAATAATACAACCGACTTATAGGCGAACCGACTTATAGGCGAGTATATACGGTATCCTACTGAATGATATGGTTTTGTTTGTTTTATGGAATTGTCATTAAGGAGGGTAATGCTTTTCTTGCCAGACAAGTAAAGAAACATATATCAAGTTTACTTTTAGTTAGATGTGTCTTTTCGGTGCATTGAAGAATACCATTCTCTTTAAATCATGGCTGTTTTCTTCAGAACAGTGTTAGAAATTTAATTATGGTGTCTTTCTACAGCTGAGACCATGGTTAAGCTTGTCTCCAAGTTCAGATTGAAGGGCCCCTCTGCGAGCTAAGCTGATTTCCGAGTTTGTTTCTCCGCGATCTTTTGAGGCCGTGGCGACATGAAGACTTTTAAAACCCGAGTAGAAAGCTTGCAATGGATCTCAATGTTCTTTATTCATGAATTCGTGGTGAAGTGAACGCTTGCTTGATTTTGTTGCATAAAAAATATCTTGAATGTTTATGTTAATATGGTGAACATCTGTAATGTTGCTGGTTTGTATGTTTTGTTACTCTAGACATTTATTATGATTAACAAGATTCACTGCAGAAAAGGGCCGTGGATACCTATCCCGGTCTGCATCGTCATGTCATTTGTCAGACAAGACTTGCAGATGCGACGAGAGACTTTGTCTCGTGGACAGTGATTGGTGAAACTCTACTTGTCCGCAGCAGCTGATATTCGTGTTCTAAAATAATTTATTTCTGTAAAAAAAAAAAAGCCTTTTTTTTTTTTTTTTCCCCATCATCTTAGACAAGGTGACCTGACCTCAAGCAAAGTTCATGCTTCAACGCAACTGGTCATCTGTGGCATTCATTATTAAACCATTTTTTTTCCAGGGCTACCTCTGTTCTCATTCAACAGTTGTATGAGTCGGTTTGAAGTTGGCGGTATAATTGCATGTGCCGGTGGATGGCCGCGGTATTAATGAAATATCTTTTCCTTAGGACACAAAGACGCTAACATTGTTAGGTGCAGAGTTTATCATTGAGCATTGAAAAAGCTATTGTTCGAAAGTCAAACTGAATTATTAGATGGTTTCAGTATTTATTCTCGTTAAGTCTCAGAGTGAAGTGCATGCCTTTTGTAACTGGAAAAAAGGGTAGAAAAGACCTGTTCATTTCCTGGGATAGATCTGTTCATGGGGCAGTGGATGTATAAAATTAACTACCTGTATTGCTCAGCTGCAAGCCTGTATTTGGCCAATCTAGAAAACAATTTCTTTATCTGGTAATTCAGTCAGATTTTGAAAAAGAAAAAAAAAATCCCAAAGGTTGTGCTGACTTGAGATTACTGTGGGCACTGATAGATATTGGCTGGAGATTTTAAAATATGACATCATAATTGTGCTACTTTTCCCAGATTTAAGAAAAAAATTGTGCATTAAAAAATTGTGGTACCTATCAAACATGATCCATATTATTACGGCAAATAAAGATGTGTATATTCCCTCTATACATGTAACCAATATACTCCATCTACACATCATCAGTATGCTATGAGTGCACCCGCTGGCACTCCGAGAATCACTTACAATACCATGGTTTTATCAATATTTGAGGGCGTCAAGTTTCATCGCTTTGTCTAGAAAATGCAATTTCATTGATATGTAATTTCAGGAAAAGCCACTGTGCATTCTCTTGAGTAAAAAAAATCGTATTTCATTGAGTATTCTTGTAAAAACGTGGAACACTGGTATTTAACGATAAATTATTATAATTAGACTATGATTCATGAAGTCCTGTATTACATGGCTGTACAGTCATTTTAGAATATGTACGGTGTTCATTAATTCGAAATGTTAATTGAAGGAATATGTATAAAGATAACAAACACTATCTATAAACTTTGTATGTTTTACAGTATGGAAAATTCTTTATTTCCGATCGGAAAATGTTTAAAATTGTTCCATTGGTTCAGATGAAAATGTGAAAAACTTAAAAATGCTAGAAGGGGAGAGGGGCATTTTAAAAAGAAGCACGTTTTATTTTTAAAATTTCTTTTAGCTCACATGAGCCCAAGCTTAAGTAACTTTTGTCTTGCATCTGCTGCTATTTTAAGTTTTTCACATTTTCATTTTCACCTGAACCAATGGAACAAATTTAATCAAATTTAATGGCACAAATCAATACATTGGGAGATCAAAGTTCTGATTAGTGAAAAGAAATGATTTTCAAAAGTAGCAGTTCCACACTAAATCATAACAAATTGGAAACGATCCAACGTGGTGATATTGGTAGTGATTTGTGAATTCAAGTTTGTTTATTGTAACCCCATGGGGTTAAGTTTCCAGGGGTCCAAATTTTTCGTGTGAGTGTTTAAGATTGACAAAAAATATTTTCAAGAACAGCAGAGCCAGAGTGTGGCCCATGGAAAATACTCCTGAAAAACCTGAAGAAAAATAACCCTCAATAACATTGTGTGAAATGTTTGAAATCTGGGAACAATTCTCGATTGCAGATTCCAAAGTGATGTTCAAGAACCAATTAGGAACTAAAGTTCTTGAGAAAATTGTTGAACTATTCTGCAACCGTTCTAGGTACTCGAGGTTAGTTTAAGAATTTCTTACTGGGGTGGTGCCTATAGTAATCACAAACACCCAACTGGTAGCGTGAAGACCTATAGATTGCTGGTTTAGCTGAAATGTCGCCAAACAAACCCATGAAACGTCTGTGGATCGGATATTACATCCATGTGTGACAATGCGCCGGAAGAAACCTGTCATTTATACTGCCATGTTTTTTTCTTGAGCATAGATTGTTTTTCTCCTGAAACGTTTTATCTCCAGTAGGCCTTGGAGAGGCTTCATCTCTCTCTGAGAAGGCTGGCTGATGCTCGGAGGGAAGCGATATCATATCAATGATTTGTAATTACCTAGTTTGTCTACCAGTCACAAAACCAGGTGATGGAGACCTTTGCGGAAGAAAAATTCCTGCAGCGATAAATCACTAGTCCAGCTTACTCTCTCATCACTGTTTTTCAATATTCATGAAGCTGGTGATTACGATGACAATTTTTTTTTTCTCTCGTATAGACATTAAGATCTTGGCAGGGGTGGTAAAGTAATGGCTTATCCATGAACCGAATGACACCATCCACAATTATCGTGATCCACTGACTTACTGATGAGTTATTAGTAGTGTGATTTCTACAGATGTTTTACTTAAATGGAGGAGATTGAAAAACTGTAAATTGATGTTATTATATTTCTACACTGGTGGCACATTAACCAAGCTCAGGACATCTGTCTTGCTCATCAAAATCTACTGCCTTAATAGTTCTTTTTATCAAGCATTTTAGAAACCAGTGTTACAAGTTACCTGTGAATGAATAATTGAATTAATGACGTTTTTGTAAGTTGTTAAATTTGCACAATCAAAACTTTATGTATATATATTAATGTAATGTAAATGAGACTTTGGACGAGGAGATGGTGTTAGACTCATTATTTTTACGGCAGCAGACGTTTCATTAATTCCGTAATGTTGCCACGAGAACTTGTATAGGCTTGCAAAAAAGACTGTTTTCTCGTGGAAGAAAAAACACCTCTGGATATGGTCTCGGTATAGGTAGGAATCTTTTCTTTTATTGAATGTATAATTAAGTTGATCAAGATAATTAAGCTGGTATAGTCATCTGCCTGCTATGTGGGGTACCGGGTCAGGTAAATGGAGGAAAAAGTTTAATAGTACATGTGTTGTAGATCAAAAGCCTTGAGAAAGGGGGCTGAAAAGAAATTAAGAGTGTGCGTTTTCTATAGACAACATGGTGATCCGTTTTTCGTTTTCAAGAGGAGACAAGGTTGATCAGAATTGGAGTAGAGGTCTAAGCTTCAGTGAATGTTCTTAATATTTGATGAAATTCATGAATGAGTGGAGAGTTTGATAGCATTTTGAGGAGAGTGTTTTCTTTTATGGACCAGAAAGAAATGTTTATTGTGTTAATTCTTGCACGCATACGACTTGAAGAAGATAACTCTGTGCCGTTTTAAATTTTTCGTTTTGATCCTTGTAAAAGTTTTTCTAAACCCTCTCTATGTTAAGTGAACTAATTAAGTGAAAGTACTGAATAAAAATTGTCCAAAGGGCAAACCATTATGTTTTTCTAAAGGAGACAACATACTTTTTTTTTTCCATTTTTAAAGATAATTTGATTCTTAAAGCTGTTTATAATTGTGTAGTTGTTTGTTTTTTTTTTGGTTTTTTTTTTTTTTTTTTTGTTGAACAATTTTATCTACATTCAGTATGACTATGACCCAAACCAAGTTATTGATGTGTGATTGATTTTGCAGTAATATATTCGACCGATTTTCACACGATTTACCTGACATACCCAGACTGATGGTCCTTCGGCCATTCACCTGGGTAAAAGGCCATAGTTTCCTTTATCTTTGTGGGATTGTATCAAGAGCTGATGTCACCCAGACCATGTGACCCTGATTGTCAGTGAACACCAATAATCTCAATGATTCTTGGCTCACTTCAAAAGAAATCTCCTTTCTTATTAATTGATGGTTGCAGCTGGGAATTTATCCCCAGATGATTGTAGGATCTAGCTCCATAGCACAGATAGCTCAAATCAAAAGATGGCATTTTTCCAACTCCAAGTAAAAACATGGATTTTGAATAATTACTCAGCTTTTACTCTACAGTGTTAGGGTTTATGTTATGGTGTTCTGTTGAGGAGCTGTATATGTAAGATATATAATATTTATTTTATGCATCAGTGAATGTTGGGTATTCACTGACATACTGGAATGTTGTATTCTATCGAAGAGTTCTAATGAAACCCAGAATCTAAATTCATAGTAGTAAAACAGCTTTGTTGTTTGCAGACAATATCCTGTGGGTTTATTAGGCAGAAGTCATTAGTTATTTATACTGGGGATGTTTTTCATTGCAGAGGAATCTGCAAAGGAACTATAGGGCTGTTGATTTTCAGTAACTGTAGGACTGTTGTCAGTAACTGTAGGACTGTTGGTTGTCAGTAACTGTAGGGCGCTTGTCAGTAACTGTAGGGCTGTTAGTTGTCAGTAACTGTAGGACTGTTGGTTGTCAGTAACTGTAGGGCGCTTGTCAGTAACTGTAGGGCTGTTAGTTGTCAGTAACTGTAGGACTGTTGGTTGTTAGTAACTGTAGGGCTGTTGGTTGTAAGTAACTGTAGGGTTGTTGTCAGTAACTGTATGACTGTTGATTGTCAGTAACTGTAGGGCTCTTGTCAGTAACTGTAGGGCTGTTAGTTGTCA
>CAJDSM010036793.1:0-12625 GCA_903981925.1 Ostrea lurida
AATAACAAACAAGTTCCCTTGTAATGAATACAATAAAAACTGAAAAAGTCATGAAAAAGACGAAAACCACATTGAGTTGAATGTTAAATGTGGTCTATGGCTTAAGTTATCAGAAGTGATTTTTTTTTTAATTCATGTTACTTTCTTTTACTATTACATCTCTCAAATTTTCTAGATGTCATGTATCGTTAAAATGTCTGTGCACTAATTCTTTTGATTTTTTAATAAAGTAAATGTGTTTGTTTTTTTAAATGTAACCCAAAGTGATACACGACCATGTATTTTCTTTACAAATAGTTTCAAAGGTTTAATGCTGGTACAAGAATACATATGATATCGAATAAAGCGTATGCTAGTCCTCAGAATAGGTTTGTCAATTTCCATCAGCAATATCATGAAGCAAGTACAATCAAATTCCAATAAATCAAATGATAAATGATAGTGCAATGTGCGATTTTTCTATAGACCTTGAAATACAAATAGGTGAAGGTAACATCGTGTTAAACGTAATCATAATCCAAAAAGCATATACAAAATCGAGTGTTGGGCAACACGGACCTCTGAAATCTGAATATTACTAATTCATGATCACAGATCGGTCCACTTTCTTGATCACGGCTTGAAAGGAGATTCTAACGCCTCCTAAACGTCTGATCCAACCTCATGTTTGATCCAGGGTTCTGTCTTTGTCCAACTATCTTCCTCTGCATTCGGTATAGAAATTATGAAATACGCAATAGCATGTTATGCGTATAATTATTATTTTTAAAGCGGGGATAGCTATTAACAAAACAGTTGGTATTGAAGGGTTATAACAAATGTTTAAAGTTATCATTTCGCAAATTCTACAGTCCCTTTATGCCTTGTTTGCGATTACAAATGATCACTAAGTCATAAGTTGACTAATTTGTAGACTGTCATTTTCCTACTAGATTTGACAATGGTTAGTCACGTTTGCTTTGTTTGGACTTGGGGCTCACAGCGGGTGTTTCCAACAGGCAGGGAATGCTTGCTTCTCCATGGCAACAGATCGTGCTTTCGCTTTTGTAGAAGGTCCTTGTTCTACACTTGTCTTTGCATACTTTTTTGGGATGGCGGGGGGGGGGGGGGGTATGGTCAGGATTACGTTTAATACGATGTTAACTTATCCAATTTATGTTGTATATATAAATGTTTAATACTTGCGAATTAAATTTTTATATTTACAAACACTCATAAAATCGATTGGAAGGATATGAGTTTCTAGCAACGAGGTATAATGCAATTTCTTCGAAGATAATGTTGGGTTGATGGTGAACACCAGGGCCGTCCTCGCCATCCGGATGTTCGACAGTAGTTACCCTGGTCAGCAACGGTGACCATTCCTGTGCGCACTGCGGAGTCTGACTATCCCATCTCTGACACAGATCTCCAGTATCCGCGACATTTGGTGTTCTCCAAAGTAGGATCTTACCTTGTAGGATCCTTGTTGAGTAACACACTCTAGTGGTGGCGTGTCTGTAAAATAAATGATGTTCAAACTCTGAAAGGCAACATTCAGAAAAAAGTAATAAGGGGTTACTGTGAAATAACAACAATATATATTGTATTTTCAATTAAACAAAACAGATAAAGTTTCTGTCGACGAACAAGATGTGTGCTAAAATGAGTCAAGTAAGCTCAATAAGTAGATCCATACTATAATATTATACCAACACATCGGCAAATATCGCATAACTCAAATCGTTCATATGGGTCATGTAGTATAACACCAGGCTGTTGGTTCACTATCAGGGTTCCTACAGTAGGTTTTCCGGTAGATTTGTCTCCCTGTGAACGGGTTGAGGGGACTGAGATACCCAGGCCTGGCAAGTCCTCCCTGTTTTCGTCACGTTGATTTTCCCCAGTGTAATCCCATCCATGAGTTGTCTATTGAATCAGCAGCCTCATCAAAATCTGCAACATATAAAGAACGGTTAAGCATCGATCAACCCACAATTAACAAATCAACATCCTCGTCAAATATACAGTATAAGACATGAAACCAGATTACATCAAATGGTTATTTACGCTGAGGTTAACACCCCATTTTTTTTTCTTGTCCAACATCACGCGTTGTCGGACACAAACACGGGTATATGAACATAATATATATACATATAAGAATAGTATATGTTTACGCGTGGGAGGAAATGTGCGTACTCGTATGTGACGTGAAGCTTGTTTTTCTATACCGATCATAAGCAGAAAATTTTAGCGAGGATTTAATTTTGGCATTCTTAACGAGGGATTTGGAGATAGCTAAAATGTAGATATCGCTACAATTCTTTCCAAATAATTCGTAAAGCTATTCGCAAGTAATAGATTATAAAATGCTAAAATATTTACGCCCAAAATAAAGAATACCACTTTTTTCTGGAGAAAACACTAAATTTGCGTCTCGCTAAAAATTCACAACTTATTACGGTATTTCTCTCATGCCATGAATAATCAATCTCGTAATTTAACGCCATGTCCGAAAACCTATCACTGTTTAAGTTGATTCTGGGCCCTTGTTGAAAGAAACAGCCAGCTCACGCGTTTACAGCTTAAACTCAACAACGGATCAGGAATTGGGACAAGTCTCTGTTTGCAACGTTGCCACTAGGTATAGGTCTTGTATGTTAAAGGTTATAAATCCAAAATCACAAAAGCTGCCAGTACATTTATGCGCTATACTGAGAGTATCATTGTTTATTGCATATTTGAGGAAGAATTATTGTTAACGTATTATTTGAAAGCTCCTTCGATATTGCTATAGCGTATTCATTCTCATAAACCTGCGAATGATTCGGAATCCATGTTCTTACTGAATTAAAATCGCGGCACCGGAATTCTATTTCATATTGGAATACTTATTCCCCTGGTTGACGGTTATCGTCGCCGGCATATATAAGCGGCTGCAAAACTGCAAAAACAGGACTCTTCACTGTTTGAAGTGAAATAATTTGCAATAGAAGAGTAATACTATAACAAGAAGCTTTAGTGTTGATGAATAGCTGAAACAAAGCTATTCAATAAGGGACTGAATAAGTTCCCCAAGTTATAGGTTAGCCACAGTTAACTTTGACTATTGTACGGTAAATAAGTTAATTGATTGACCCTGACTATTTATTTATTGTTTTACGTCCAACGAGAATATTTCACTCATCTGGAGACGTCACCAATGCGTCTGCTGGGCCTGCAAAATTCTGGCCTCATGTCCGGACACTCAGGCCTTTGCAGCAGGGAGGGATCCCTATCGTGCCCACACCTAACTGTTGACACGGGACCTCCGGTTTTTCCAGGCCTCATCCGACCAATGACTGCCCCATTAGCCGCCTCTTACGACACGCAAGGATCCCCACGCGGTTGTAAATAAGTCAAAATTTACAATATAACAAGAAGCTTTGGGTTTGATGAATAGGGGCTAAGTAAGTCCTAGTTATATTGTGGTCCGTTGGTTAGCCACTGTAACCTTTGTCACCTCGGGAATAAAACTTGAACAAGTTTGTGCCGACGTGGAACTTTCGGAAACACCTACGAACAAAAATAGGACCTCTTGGAGCCTGGCTCGGGACCAAGTGATAAACACCTTAAGGATTACAGTACAACTGGGCAAGGCCAATGGCGGCGTTCATGTTTAAGAGTAGCACGGGATAGGCTCAATAGGGATTGTGCGCGCGTACTCATACCGGAAATTTATGTTGCCGGTCAGTTTTTGTTTCTGTCATTCCTGGTGAAGTGGCAGCCGATGCGGTTTGGTCTGTCTGTTTTGTGTGTCTATTTTGTGCAAGTTTGGCCTCTCCTAAAGAGTAATCGTTTGTTTCATTTTTATTTGGGGCTTGAATTTATGGTCTAATTTGATCTTATTGTATCTTATGAGTGATCATTCGGATAATTCCTTATCTTGTTTTATAAATTCGCCAGCTTGTTTGTCCGACCATTTACGCTGATACCATAACAAAATATTATAAAAATAATATCGCTAAAAGGAGAGAGGGTATGTCCTTATTGGATAATGAATTATGTATAATAAGGCTAAAATAACCCCCATGTTCCTAGGAATGCTAAACAACTCTCAATCTGACAATATTAGTTGTTCACAACACATCGCGGATTGCATCTGTTAACTGTACACGTAGACTTCTCAAAGCATGAATTATGCCGGCTATCTTATCATTGACATATCGATACTGAAAAAAATACCACGCTGGAGTGAATTTAAAATAAGATCATTACAACTTCTTTCATGTTCCCCTCTTTCTTGATGTCGATTCTATTAATGGACCCCGAGTGGTACTGCAGAAAATGAAAGAAAAACGTCGGGATTGTGCATTGAGCAAGTAATTGTTCTTCACTGGCAACATCACTCGATCTTCCATCACATGTGTTGTTCTGTGGATATTATAAGTCTTAATATGATATAAGGATGCTCTACTCAGTGCGAGACGGTAAAGTAAACAAGAGGCCCAAAAGTCGCGCTTACGGCACGCAGAGTATCCATTAAACCCACACATTGTGTGCCGAACGGCTCGCTGTCTTGCGCAACTCTTGTTTTGTGCCCCATCTATTTCGGACCTACGAGATTAGCTCCTGTTCCTATATTGCCTTTACACCCCCTTTTGATCCCGTTAGTCCATAGTCGTGTGATCAGGTACAACGGGCATACTTACATGTGACTATCATCGATTGCTAGGCCGAGTTATTTACGTGCTTATGTGACTGTGGATTAGTTACCGTTACCTCATAAGAGGACTCACGGCGGCGTTTGTCCCGGTTTCACGGAAGCGGAAAGCTTACTCCTCCTACCATTCATCACTATAATGGGTATATTAGGACGGTATGTGTGTACCTTGTTCTCAGTTCTGTGGTTTAGAGACAAATATGAGGAATGTCCGTTATTCTCACATTTTAATGCCAACATATTACAAAATTCGTTACCCACAAATCAGATCCTCTATCCACCGGCCGTCTGTAGAACAGCAAGAGTCGTTCCTGATCCGATCTGTTTGTACTATTGAGACCACTTTTAGGTGTAACCGTCTCCTTATAGCAATACCGTCTCCCATCTGTCTACACTGTCCATGTCCGCCCCACGCTATATAGGAAACACAGTCTAGGAGAAACAAATGAACCTGTTTATCTTTGATATGCTTGTATCTCAAAACTTATTAACATTATAGTTGGGTATTATGTAGTATATATCAAGCTGTCTCTATCATTTATTTTTCTCGTGGAGATCCGGGTTATAACCGGCCCCTCAGCTTCTCTTCGTCTTAAAAAAGCGCAATGAATACATTCGTCAAAAAATTGAGATCCATGGCCACAGCAGGTGTGGCACCAATCAGAAAATTTCCTCCCCTTCACGAAAGGCAGTCATATTGGAGTGTGATAGGGTTTTTTATGGACGTGCACCACTAAGTACACACTCATGTTTGTGCTGTTAAGATTTTCTGATTACTCACCGCTAAGTACAATTCATGTCTGCGCAGTAAAAGATTTGTTGATGACTCACCACTAAGTACACACTCGATGCTGGAGTGTTAAGATGTTCTGGTGACTCAGCCACTAAGGACACTTCATGTTGACGACCAGTGATTAAGATTTGCTGCATGGACTTCACCACTAAGAGCCAGCATTCATATTGGAGGTGTAAAGATTTTTGGTGACTCACCACCTAAAGTACCACACTTCATGCTGCAGTGGTTTAAGATTTCTGATGGACTCACCTTAAGGACACATGCATGTTGGAGTGTTAAGATTTTTCTGATGACTCACCACTAGGACACCATTTATTGGAATAGAGTGTTGAAGATTTTCTGATTACGTTACCATAAGGACACATTCATGATGTGGAGTGTAAGGTTATCTGATGACTCACCACTAAGGACACTTTCATCGTCCTTAGGAGTGTAAAGATTTCTGATGAACTTCACCACTACAGGACACATTCTCATGTTTCGCTGAAGGAATGGTTGACATTGTCTGTTTATTTCACAGTTAGAAAAGGCACATGACCCCGGTTATCCGCCTTTCATTAAAACACCAAAAAGCAATCCATTATTAATTTATATCTTTCCAAAAACGAAACAGCATTATGCTCTGTACAAACAATATATAAAATTTAAAACGTCAAAGTGACAAAGCACACGTCTCATATTCAAGGAAGGCAATTATTAACAATTACGAGCTAGTTAGTCAACTTATAATTATCGTTGACCGAGTTCACATATTTTTATTGGCAGATTTTCCAGAATGTCATACCTTTAGAACACTAAGTGTTAAGCACTGTAGTTTTCGGGGTGCGAACGAGGAGGGATGAGTCATCATTATTTATATTGAAGATTTCATCTATACGTTTGGGAAACACTTCCACTTTACGAGATTACTCTGCTAAAACGCGATCTTCCCTTTCACTTCTTAAGATACCGCACTGATAAATAATAAACCAGATTATTAGGTTCCGGTAGGACCATTTCCAAGTCAGCGGGGCTTCAACTTAATATCCCAGTTCAAAGAACAGGGAGCGCTTCTGCCCACGTTAACTACCTCGCAACGGGTAAATCGTAAAACAGACTAGATAATGGTCTTAAAATCAGCCTTCACAAATCACGGAAAAACACTGATTACACTGCTTCTTGGTTCAAGCTGTCCAGCGTATATAGGATTAATGGTATTCCATTAACATTGAGAACAATTGTTGTACCTTGTCCCAGTCATTCCCGCTCGCTGTTAGGTCCACCCGTACTTCCCCAGGAATCTGCTTAGGCCCGCCGTAGTTCTTTGTCCTCATAAATGTAATCTCCCAGTATTCCGCACCTCCGAGATAACACTACACAGTTGGCAGCGCTTTCGGCTTAAACAACGCCTCAACCAATTCCCAGTAAACTGTATCACCGAAAGAAGTTCGCAATCATTCCGTTCCAGTCTGTGTTCCAGGTTATCGTACCATGGCAATACCCATCCTGGGCTGACCTGCGCACTGCCAACGACATCAGGGTTCGCTATGCACGCTGTACCACATGTAACATCGTTACATGCGGACATTATCATTGCCTTCAAACGCCACATTCTGAAATCGCTCTGTCACTGGCGAAATCCTTTTTATTCTGTGATGCAAAGTCATTTTCATGTAAAACACTTCACTGTCCATTTCTGAGGGCTCTTTTTGAGGTTTTCCACCAGTACAATTTTGACCTATCTACCCTGAATCTCAGACCGTCCATTAAGGACCATCTGAAATTCACGCATGAATCATGAGATACGACGGTGTACTTTGTTTAACAAAATGGGGAATTTATTACTTTTGCCTCTTTAATTAGCGACATTTAGAAACCAAAACCAATTATCATGAATTGTTTTTTTTTTTCTCTGTCACAATCGTAAACCACGTATATAAATTTTATTTGACAACCTTTATAAATATAAAATGATCGGAAGATTATAAAAGCAAACACAAACGTTTTTCTGCTAGCATATGTGCTCAACATCTCAACAGTAAAATACTTCGTCAAATTCATTTGAGAGATATATGATTACAACCTCGTGTACATCACAGGAAATTTAACATCTGATGCCAATTTTTGGTTAATTCTCCTTTGATGTGTTTTTGATAACTTATCTTCCCCTCAAGTTAATTCAAGTGTCATTCTTGCAAAAAACTTGTTCTATTCAATGGTCCTTTGAAAATTCTCGCCTGGTCAATTAAAACGATAATTAATTTTAGCGCAAACAAACTTTAAGCGCAACAATATCGAATAAACAACAACTTTCGGCCAAAACTTATTTTTATTTATTGCTGCTTGTATATTAGTTAGTTGTTTCGGATAGTTATAATGTAAAGGCTAAAGATAACGACCAGTGATCGATCTCGTTGTCCTAAATAGATTACACAAACAATAGTTGGACAAACACGGGACCAACCTGGACATACCAGAGGGGGATTCAGGTGCCACCTAGGAGGAGGAAACATCCCATGGTGAGCTTGGTCACACCCGCCGTGAGGCTCCACCTATACTTGATCACCGTTAAACCGAACAATCCGTCCAAATCACACGTGCGTGCCAGAATAATCGGCCTAAAATGGTTATGAACGATCAGACAGCGCATTGCCCTCCAATGAGCAGGTTCATATTGGTCAAGACTTTAATTGTTGAAACGACTGCCCTTTAAAGGTGACCTGTTGCAAAACACCCTCCGCGACAACAACTTGTCTGTAACCGTAGCCGCCGTTTACTCGATTTCAAACTGGATCGTACGGCAGAACAACAGCTCTTGCGAGTTATCGAATACAGTTGAGAGACATGACACACCATATTTGCAGTGATGACATGGATATATTTGCTTACATTAAATTATGGGACAGTGACGAACTGAAGAGGAAAGCGCTGATAATTTTCGTCCACGTTTGCATAAAGACCCATTGAGTATGTAGTTTGCCGCTTAATTCAATGTTCACTAACAATATCGCAAGTACAGGCAGACAATGGGACAGGCACTCTGTGGTCATCTGTCCTTATTTCTAGTATCGTATATAAAGCTTTGCATGACTTTCTCAATAGTGATGAATTATAGTAATGAAGCCTAATCTTGACCTAAGAGTTTTCACCTCACACGACAATTATAACTATAACTTTGTGCAGAGTTTACGACTTTACACATTTACTTTGGCACGACCTTGACATCATCAACTTTCCTTTTTTATGTTAGTAATGCTAACCCACTTCACCTGCTTATGATGCGGCCCTATATCTCCCATGTTGATTAGTGCATTTTCCAAATAGATTTTGACACCGGGTAATTCCCGATTACCTTTGTTTTCACTAGAAGGCGTCCGCATGCGATGTGACCGCCGTCGAGCACGCCCGAGGGATTGCGTGCTCTTCCATGACACCTTACGCCTGCTGTCGGAGTGTCCCGCTGTTTTGCCCTACAACTACGACTTGTATATATGCTGTTGCGACCTATGGTAATTATACGACGTTCAACACATGTCTTACTTTCTCTCGCCAATCTTACGTATACATCTCACTATTGTAAAGCCCCGAACACGGCGCTACATATTTCTTGCTGTTTGTGTATCGTGGGAAATGGTCATTATCAGGCCCCCTACCTCTTATCCTCGGACTCATTTGGCCTACCGTCTTCTGTTCTCCACTCACATTGCTTCAGCTTCATGAATTACATGTTGTCAGATTTCCAACATTTCGATATGAGTACTAGGGGTTCGTGTTAACCCAACTCTTGTTTTTGTATTATGTTAGGGACTTGCGAGTTTGGGCGCTCTTCTTTATCTTTGCCTTTGCATAAGCTTTCTGGTAATTTAAAGAGCCAAACTTAAAACTATTGTTTTTCGTATTTTGCAGATCTAACACAATACCGACAAATTTCCACGGCAAGACAAATCAGTTCCCTTGTAATGATACGGTGAAAACCGAGAAAAGTCGAGAAAAAGACAAAACCCACAGTACCGGTAATATTAAATATTGTCTATTGCTTAAGTTGTACATTTTTTATTCATGTTATTCTCTGTTGCTATTACATCTCTCAAGCCTTTTAGATGTCAACTTTCAATAACATCATGTTTGTGCATTAATGCTTTTGATTTTTATTTTAAAATAAATATATTTTGGTGAAATTTAACCCAGATTGATACACGAGCGTCTTTTTTTCACAATTCAAAGTTTTTAAAAAAATTACAATGCTGGTACAAGAAAATTCTTGTTCACATAATAGATATCGTGCTTTCGCTTTTATCGAATATCCGTGATGCTGTACACTCGACTTTGTATATGTATTTTGGGGATTATGATAACGTTTTAAACAGATGTTACTTCGCCAAATTATGTATACTAAATATTTAATACTTATGAATTATTTTTTTTTTATATTTACGAACATCTATCAAATCGTACGGAAAGATATGTTTCTAACAACGAGGTATAATGCATTCGCTCCAGCGTATGTTGGGGTTGATGGTGTAAACCAGGGGGCGTCCTCGCCATCCGGATTTCGACAGTAGTTACCCCTGGTCAGCAAGGTAATGATAATCTGCACATGCGGAGTCCTGACTGTCCCATCTCTGACACAGATCTACCAGTATCCGCCACATTTTGTGTCCAACAGTAAGATCTACTTGTAGGATCTTGTTGTGTTAAACACTCTAGTGGTGGCGTGTCTGTAAAATAAATTATGTTCAATACTCTGAAGGCAACTGCAGAAAAAAGTAATAAGGGGTTACTGTGAATACAACAAAATATATATTGTATTTTCAATTAAACAAAAGATAAAGTTGTCGACAACAATGTGTGCTAAATGAGCTCAAATAAGCTAATAAGTTAGATAACTAAATAATATCTTACCACACATCGGAATATCGCAAGACTCAAATCGTACATCTGGGTCTGTAGTATAAACACCAAGGCGTTGGTGCACCATTAGTGTTCCTACAGTAGTTCTCGCGGTAGATATGTTCCTGTGGCGTGGGGATGAGGTGACTGAGACGCCCAGCGCCTGGCAAGTCCTCCTGATTTCGTCACGTTAATTTTCCAATGTAATCCCATCAAGAGTTGTTCTTTTGCAATCAGCCAGCCTCATCAAAATCTGCAACATAAAGAACGCCATATCGATCGAAACCACCAATTAACATCAGCATCCTCGTCAATATACCAGTTAAGACATGAAAACCAGATAAATTGTCTTCCTGTATACAAATGGTTATTTTACGCTGTGGGTTTAACACCCCATTTTTTCCCTTGTCCAACCCACGTGTGGTGGAAAAATACACGGTAATATGAACATAATATATATCATATAAAGATAGTTATATATTATACGCGTGGGGGAAATGTTGCGTACTCGTTATGTGAACGTCGTAATTGGTGTATAACCGTATAGCAGATAATTTTAGCAAGGATTTAATTTTGGCATTCTTAACGAGGGCTTTGAGACAGCTAATAATTAGATATCGCTAACGATTCTTTCCAAATAATTCGTAAGAACTTTTCGAAATAATAGATTATAAAAATCGCTAAATTATTTACCGCTAAAATAAAATGACACTATTTATGGAAAAACACTAAATTTGGCGTCTCGCTAAAACTTTTACTTATACGGTATTTCTCTCATGCATAGATAATCAATTCTGTAATTTAAGGTCATGTCGAAAAGACCTGTCACTTTTAAGTATAAAATGGCGAAGTAACAAAGTATGAAACGTAATCATAGTCCAAAAACAACATACAAAAATCGAGTGTAGGCAACACGGACCTTCGATTCTGTGGGCCCTTGAGAAAGAACAGTTACTACGCTTCACAAGCTTAACTCAACAACGGGGTCAGGAATTGGGACAAGTTCTCGTTTGCAACGTTGCCACTAAGGTTAGAGGTTGTATGTTAAGGTTATAAATCAAATATCCAAAAGCTGCCAGTAATTTATGCTATTACTGAGAAGACTATTGTTTTATGCTATATTGAGAAGACTATTATTTATGCTATATGAGAAGACTATTATTATGCTAATGTGAGAAGACTATTATTTATGCTATAGTGAGAAAGACCTATTATTTATGCTTATAGTGAGAAGACTTGTTAACTATTATTTCAAGTTACCTTGATATTGCTATACGTGTATATTCATTCTCATAGAACTGCAATGATTCGGGTTTGTTGTTACTGAATTAAAATCGGGCACGGAATACTATTTGATATTGGAATGACCTGATTTCCCCTGGGTTGGACGATTTTAAGTCGCTCGGGCAGTATCTAAGCGGCTGCAAACTGCAAGAACAGGACTCTTACTGTTGAAGTCGAAATCATTGGATTGAAGGTAAATAAGTAAAATTAATATAACAAGAAGCTTTAGGGTTTGATGAATAGCTGAACAAACTATTCACATAAGGGACTGAATAAGTCCCAAGTTATATCTTGCGTCCGTTGGTTAGCCACTGTAACTTTGACACTTGGCAATAAAAACTGAACAAGTTTGTACCCGAGTGAACTGGACACACCTACGAACAAGAGACCTCTTGGTCTCGGTGGACCAGGTTATCAAACCCAAAGGCTAAGTACACTGGGTAAGCCAAGTGGCAGGTTTCATGTCTACACGGGGTAGGTCAATAGGCATAGGTGTACAAGTGGTCAGGACCAAGTGTTCATCGTTTAATTAAGGGTCCTAAGTGTATAGGACCAGAGGTACATCTATTGACAAAGTGTTAGGGTCATTTGGGCTGCACCAGTGGTACATGTTTTTATATGTAAGTAGACTTCCGGGGGTTATTTGGTTGATAGAATCATCGTAAATATATTGATTTAGTAAATAGGTCTGTCCTACAGCACATACATGTATGAATTCATGTCCCCTACCGGCACCACCATTGACTGATGTTATAAATGCTGCGTGATCTGACCTTGAATTTAAAAACATCGGTATACATGCCAATATCATATTAGTTTGATGTTTCGATGTTCATACAGTTGAAACCTATTTGGGATTTTAAAAGAAAGTGTTATTGGAAGAATTTTGATATTAACTTAATTTCATATAAAGCATGAAGGTTATATCCTGTGTGACTTCAATTCATAAACATGAAGCTTTTTTTTTAAAATATACATATCCTAGATATGTC
>CAJDSM010036796.1:2279-13440 GCA_903981925.1 Ostrea lurida
CAAATCGAAGATTCCGGGGACATAAAAATTTTGTATTAGAAAAGCTTTTTAAAAACAAGATGTGTTTGTGAAACACTGTTGCCCCCAAAAGCAGTACAGTGTTTCTGATACCCACAGTAAATATCTTGTCCCAAGGAATACTCAAAGTCATGTAAAATATGAAAGCCGTAGCACTACTGACTGGCAGTTCAAAAGTCAAGGACTGGGTTTAAAGTTTTACAAAACTAGGCCAAGTTATGGCCAAGGTTAAAGTTTTTATGGACAAACAAAGAGACTGTGTCAGATGGACAAAACAAATTCTACATGACCTAAAATCTCTGATTACAGGGGCATAAAAACACCACCCACCCAGGCATTACTCCATTTAGTACTGGGATAGCTCTATGGATGTAAATACAAGAAAGGAAAATTCAATTACATGGCTGGTGTAACATGAAAGAGAACCTTTTCTCCATGGAAATAGTTATTTTGTGTACATATATATACCTCGATGTGTTGTAGGACGTCGTTATACATCTCCACAGCCATTTTGTGAACTCGGTGGTTGCAGTTATTGTACATAATGGCGTTAGTAAACATCAGCATCATATCGCGTTGAAACTCGGACGTCGTCCGGATTACCCCACTCTCGATGTTCTTCTTAATCTGAGTCAGATCCATCCGCCTGAAAAGAAAAACAAAAGTCAGGTATTTACAACAATGAAATTTTTTCTTTTTCATCAAAATTCTCAGCCGCTATTAAAAATAGATATTCTCTATTTATCAAGATTAATATCTACACTGTACACGTTTACAGCTACAGCACGTTTATGAAAGATGGTAAATTACATATATACACCAAGTTTTACACAAACAAATAAATCATAATTTGCTAGAAGGTGTAGCATGTTTAAACTTTACTGCATTGAAATTGTTTTACCTGTGAACGATAGTGGTGTATCCGGGGGCAATTTCATTGGTCACTGGGTGTAGGAACACATTTGCATATCTACATGTGAAACAAGAAGTGAAATAACCGAGTTTTCAGATTATAACATACACTTTCTTGTCATACGAACATATGAATCACAATTATAAGGAATTGCATTAGAACAATGTTATTAGTGAACTTTCTCTGTATATAAACCTACAAAAACTGATGTGTAAATAAAGCAATACTTACTTTATGATAGCTGCCATTCTATTTTCCTATGTATAACAAAGCAATCTTACTTGATGCTGCATTCTATTTTCCTGATGTGGTAGTTATAAAGCAATACTACCATGATGGCTGTATTCTATTTTCCTGATGTGTAGTAATTAAAGCAATACTTACTTTGATGGCTGTATTTCTATTTTTCGCTGAATGTGTAGTAATAAGCAATAACTTACTTGTGATTTGGCTTATTCTATTTTCATGATGTGAGTAATAAATCCGAATACTTACTTGTGATTGGCTGCCATTCTATTTTCCTGATGTGTAAGTAATAAAGCAAATACTACTTGTTGATGGTGTATTCTATTTTCCTGATGTGAAGTTATAAATCAATACTTACTTGTGATTGGCTGCAGACCTCCACACTAGCATGATGGACTTCTTCCAATTCTTGTACGATTTCTCATCCTCCGTGTCACTACTACAATATAAAGGTGGAAAATAGGCTTAAATTTGAAAAAAAAAAAAACACCGTTCCCACAATTTCTCTTTGGAACGGGGAGAGGAAGAGAGATAATCTTAAAATATTCTATGAATAAAGATATCCATAAACCCTTTGTAATGAAATTTAATAAATGTATATTCTGGTATATGTCAATATCTTTATCCAATAAATCAATTTTTTTTTTCCATGGATGAAAACCTTCCATATGAAATTTCTGTATACAAGAAGAAAACTTGCACTGACCAGTGTGACAATGGACTGCTGGGAATGGACTCGGTGAAGGGGACAGGGGTGGGGACGTTAGTGATGTTTCCAGAGATGGACGTATCGTCACTTTCACGGGCAGTCTCGTCTTCAGTCGTGTCACCGTCACTCAACCGCGACGTGCTCTCCTCATCCTTTACTCCCTAAAGGAGAAAAATGGTGATTTTGTTCTTGATCACTCTAATCAAATATAAGAAATTCATTTTTAACCAGATAAAGCTGAAGTTGAAGAATTGTGACAAACCATAGGTTTCTTCTGTCTCTTTGTCCGTCTTCTCCTTCCAGAATGCCTGCCTGTGAATGATACAAATGTCATCATACAATTAAAATGTTCTTCTCACAACATGAAAATATTCCCCCCCACCCCCCTGTGGATTTAAATGGGTTTTTTTTTCATTACGACTGCACATAGTGTATGTATATTGATCAATTGGATTTTCTTGACTTCTGAAAATGTCTGCTCAATAAATTCTGTGAAAATAATTCACACCAAAAACCTAATGCTGATATAAATCAACTATTCACATGTGAACGCAAGAAATTTTGCAATCTGATTCCAGAAAATTCCCTGAACTATCATATCATTCTTGATCGAGTTCAACATTTTAATTCAATTACTAACACAATAATATCAGTATCTGACGAAGGACTTGCACAACGATCAATAGCTGTTGAAAAAATACATTGTATAAGGTAANCTGTGAAAATAATTCACACCAAAAACCTAATACTGATATATATTAACTATTCACATGTGAATGCAAGAAATTTTGCAATCTGACTCCAGAAAATTCCCTGAACTATCATACCATTCTTGATCGAGTTCAACATTTTAATTCAGTTACTAACACAAGAATATCAGTATCTGACGAATGACTTGCACAATGATCAATAGCTGTTGAAAAGAAGGGTTTTTAATAATACATTGTATAAGGTGAATGTTAAGTGACATTAACCTTTACAAAATGACCATGCATGACATTTGTCTGTCAGTCATTTGTCTATTCATTATTCATGCAGTGAAATTTATTCATTCTCAATGGACATAATCCACATATATCACAATATTGCTTATTTCACTTTAGATAATGATGGAACACGATTACACGACAAGTAATTCTAGTAACACAAATTCAAGCTGCCATTGTAAACAGTCCACATAAGAAGCGAAGCAACACGAGCGACTTCCGCTATTCTTACCTCTGCTGCGTCTGCTGCCCGACTTGATGTCACATTCGCTGACTTTGGAGGAGACGCTGCTAGCTGGCGACATTGGCTCTTCCTTCATCTCATCTAACTGTATGAGCCCCAAGTCTGTCGATTCCTGACTCTCATCCTAAACAAAATCAAAGCCAAGAACTGTACATAAGTTTGTCTTTTGTGAGAACTTTATTTGGATCAAGACTTGTTGAGATCTATCAGTGAGACATAATTATATGAATGTCCAATTTCTTTTCAAAATGCTTCAGGTATACTAATTTGTATTGCAAAAAAAAAAAAAATATAATAATAATAAAAGAGACAGAATTTTAATAATGCAATGAGACGGCTATGCAAATTTATGCATATATCGTTCTTGCTAATAAAAGGTGATTTAAATTAAATACTTACAAGTATTTGTAAAAGTTCACATAGTAAAACTTAATATGTAATGAAGTCTAGCATCAAATCTTATGATTTGCAGTTTCTTTTACATTACATACAAATAAGTAAAACGAGAATATTTGGCGCGAACATATTTTAGCGGCAATCAGCGAATGAAAAAGCTTTTGTGTCGCTTATGTAACTTCTATTTATATGGTCGCATGTGAACCACACAGTCTAATAATTCAGGTCAATTATATAACCTTTTAGTCTGCTATCATACTTTAACTTTTTAGAGCAATAGTATTGTATGCGACCAAATGCGCTTAACATAATTTTAAACTGCTGTGCGGTCAAATTTCTCGTTTACAGTATCTTTGTAACCTACCTCTCGATGTTTTCCCTCCTCCCCCTCTCCCCCTCTTGAAAATCCAAAGCAAGTGAATAACACTTTCTAGTCACCTTGTCTCATCGTTCATCCACTTCCTCTTTCACTTTCAGGATTACTTCCTGGTCCTCTAGTATCTCTTCTTTAACATCTTCTATCTCCACGATTTCTATATCAAAATTAAAATGTTGCATAGGGATAATAATCAATTGAATAATTCATAATATAAGCCACTGAACACAATAGGCATATTGCATTCAATGAATTACTACATGTATGTATGTAGATATAAAACACTAACAGGCTATTGTTTCCTTTACCTATTTTTCAACATTTTTAAATAATGAAAACAATGCAGTTAAGTTCACGCTTCCATAGAAAAATCGTGATGCTATGCATAAATGTACCGCTGCATTTCATTTAAAAATTCAAATAATTCAGAGTTTGTAGATTTGTTATGAAATTATTGCCCCTACCCCCAATTGCTCCAACCCTTACCTTTGTATATTTGTGTTAATGAAATTTAATTGCCTCACTAACCCAATCACTCCATACCCTTTATCCTTTTGTTATATTTTGTTTATGTAAATTATTTGCCTTTTTGTCCTTTCTCTTTTTTTTATCTTTTTCTTTTTTTTCCCTCCCCCCAACCTTTTACCTTTTCCTCTATCTTGGAATTGTGTTGTTGCTGCTACTGGGCGTGTCCATGGTCGTCCGGCTCACTTCCTCTTCCACCACTGTTTTACTCTCCCCCCCTTTGTGAAGAAGTTTTGTCAGTGTTGGGGCAGCTGGAAGGAAAGAATTAGCATTAAGTCACATTGGTCCTGTAGTTCTTCAGCAGACAATTTTCCACACTCTTTAAATCCCACATTAAATTTCTGACCACATATTATAACCCCCACCTTAACTCCTTGGTGTCATGACTGAATCAAACTTGAATCCATACAACATTGAGATACTTATGGGGGAAAACGAAAAAGGATTTGATTCTTTGTTTGTGACACTTATGAATCCCCATTACCCAAGAACACTTCATGGCAAAGTTTGGTTGAAATTGGCAATGTCGTTCTGGATGTGTAAAGTTTACAGACGAATGGACAAAAAGATAGACACCAAACTACAGGTGATCAAAAAAGCTTGCTTTAGCTTACAGCACAGGTGAGCTAAAACAATTGACATCATGACCTAAAACTAGCACTCGCTCAACAAATACTCAAATTTAGCCTTCATGCCCCCCTCCGACCTTGACTGAATCCACTTTATATGATGTGTTGATAATCTATTGAATTCCAATATATACATTTTCATGTAATAAATTCACATAATTATCATGTCATCTTTTTGTCTCATCAATAACGTGGAAAAAAAAAATAACATGAAAAATGTCACTACTTGCATTACGTGGGTATTCAACTCATTTGATACAGTCCCTGAAACGTTCTACTTTACCACACCCATGGTGACCGCACGCTGAACGCACGGTAACCGCATGCTGAATGCACGGAAAAACGGTAAAGTAGAACGTTTCAGGGACTGTGTATGCATAAATAAAACAGTTTTCTTACTACTGGAGGGGGTTTGATCAATAAAAGAATCAGCCCCCGCAGGTTCAAGCTGTTCTGTTTTCTTTACAGGTGTCTCTGTAACCATGGTAACTGTGCTGGACACAGCTGCCACTGCTGCCTCTGCCTTGGCCTGCTGTTGTTCAGTTTTCTGATAAAATGGAACATTTATTGTAGTAGAACTGTGTATCATACCATACTGTATTACAACAATCAATATACACTGTATGACAGTAGGTACATGTATGGACCATTAGTTGTACTGACAACTTTACATTTTGTCTCACAAATGCAACTTCCTGTTTGTACATATATATGTTGTCTTATGGCTGTTCACTTTTAGATTCAAGCATTGAAAAATATTGCTCAATGACAATAAAGGTTCCTATTAAAATCTAATCCAATATACCTTTTATTTTCAAATACATGAATAAGTAGTATAAAATATCTAATCTCTATATGAATTGGTTGACGTACAATAGTCAATATATCAGTACCTTACTAATGAATTGGTGGCCCAAAAAAAATTTTTTTTATCAGTACTTTAGCATTTGGTTAAAAGAAGATGAACTCTGGGTTCCTACCTCTTTGAGTTCCTTAAGATCCTCCACTTTGCTGGTTTTACTGGAGAGGAGGGTGGTGAGTAGGCGGGTGGGGGAGGGGGAGGGCTTGGGTTTTTCTTCTCCGGCCAAGCCTGGCTCTATCTTTACGGTGAGAGGCTCTTTAATGGCAGGCTTTTTCTCTTCAGTCTAGATTTAAAACAAGGCATTGGTAGATATTTTTCCAATCCAAGATTTTTCCAGATAATAAACAGTTATACAGTCCCTGAAACGTTCTACTTTACCATTTTTCCGTGCGGTCACCGTGCGTTTAGTCATTTTTCATTCATTGTTCAGCATGCATTCACCGTTCATTCTCCGTGCGTTCACCGGTCACCAAATTGCGTTAAGCGTGCGGTCACTGTGTGTGTGGTAAAGTAGAACTCTTCAGGGACTGTACATTTATTTGCGCAAAATGGCATTCAGCATCTCTCTATTCGTACATATACATGTACGTACTTGTACACATAGATTTACTTACTGTGTCTAACACCTCTACAATTGTCTCCTTGTTGTCGGTGTCTTGGTCCCCTTCCTGAACCTCCATCTCTGTTTGACCTATGAACATAGTCAGTAAATTTTTAATTTTTGGTTAAAATCAATTTTCTTGACCACTATATGAAAGTCACAGATATGGATATACAAATACAGTTGAACCTTCGTATCTCGAACACTGATATCTTGAATACTATGGTTATGTCGAAGTAATTCGGAAGTCCCAGCCACACATTTACTTACTATTTTACTCTTGATATCTCAAATTCACGGATATCTCAAAGTTTTTCCTCGGTCCATGGAGTTCGAGATAATGAGGTTCGACTGTATTTTTCTATGACAATTGCATTCATATAAACCAAATTGTCAACAACATAACCTGTTAAAATTTTGACACAACAAAATTGCTAAGAATTAAAATTCTTGTACTGTGCACATTTTCAAGTAGAGGAGTTTTAAAAAGACGCACCATGTACCTTAATATCTAATATAATATTTCCCCAAAATGGACCAATGTCAACAACCTGTAATTTTACCAAAATTTAGGAAAATTCTAAATTCTTGCCACATGCACATTTTCTGTATCCTTACAATACTCTGTAAAATAAGAAGGTCCTCACCCCATGTACACTTTCAATACCCATACAAACTTTCTGGAAAACAAGATTTTCCTTACTTGAAAATTGTGGTTGGAGTTTGCCAGGCAAGTTATGTAACTCCATGTAACATTAATTTTCAAATAAATGGACAAAACTTCAACAAGAGGGGTCAAAATTTATCAAAATTGCACAATGACCTAGACAAAGCATAGCAAGTTTTATCTTGATACATGTATACGGAGCGAAATGAAATCAAAAACAGAAAATCCTAGTAAATGGACAGACAGAAAGACAAATGTATGCAGACACCACTGTACCATAATATTGTATATCTAAAGACTGGCATAAAACAAGATGCCAGAGGAAGGGGCTTGTCATAAGGAGTATGCATGTGAAATATGAAAGTCTATCACTAACCATTCAAAAGTTATGTCCAATGTTTTAAGTTTTTGAAAACTAAGTCAAAGTTCAAGGTCAGGAGGTCAAAAGATTTGGTACCAATCAAAAGACCTTGTCATAAGGAACATACATGTGAAATGTCAAAGCCCTAGTACTTACATGTACCATTCCAAAGTTATAGCCAAAGTTAAAGTTTCAGACAGAATGACACACAGGACAAAAACAATATGCCCCCCAATCTTCGATCATGGGGGCATAAAAATAGTGGATACTATTTTGTTATTAATGTCTAGTAGTGTTCCTGTATTTTTTGCTCATAATAAATAGGACACAGAGGTGTATGTTTTATATATATGTGTATATTTTATGATATACTAAGATTGTAATCCTACTTTCTGTAGCAGACGTTTGGTTGGACCCAGAAGGAGTGGATTCGTTCGTTGATCGCGACAACTCTGCTTCCCTAGCTGCATCCTCAGCTTCCTTCTTCTCACTGAAATCAAATTTGAAAAAAAACTTTGTACATCATTTTTAAGCATCCACTGTAATTAGGCCCATTGCAGAATGGCACTTCAGATGCATCTAATCCTTGTAAGTTCATTCAGATTTCTCAAGCATTTGTCTGTGTATGTTTATTATTTTCATTACCAACCTGAGCATTTGTTGGTAGAGGGTCGGCAATCGGTCATCCCATTGTCCACATTTAATCATCTCCACTTCCTTTTTTAATTTCCTGCCAAAAATAAAAATTACAGTTACATCCACAAAAACAGATGTTTATCATTCGCCTACACTGCTTTTTGATAATGACGCTTTTAATTTTTATCTGATTGAAGCAGGCAGATGACACACTTGATAAGATTGCTTACTTATACTTCTGCTCCTGTTCTGTGACGATCTTCTACTTACTTATATTTCTGCTCTTGGTCCGTGACGACTTTCTTCAGTTCCTCTATCCGCTCGATCGTTAATTTCCTCATTATCTGAAGGCTGGGGGTCTCTACTTCACCCCGATCCCTGCCTTTCCTCCTGTACAGAGAGAAGTTTAGCAGTTTGTGAAACATGATAACCAAATGAGTAAGCTTTTTATATATCATATACATGTATATATTAATCATTCATCCACAACAATTTTCTTCAAAGATGTTATTAATAAGGCAGCGCATTCTGATTTCCATCCATCCTCATATTTTTATTACCAACCATGCACGTACATGTATATTACCACCAGTAAGCACAAGAATTTGAATATCTAACGTATCAAAATCGTTGAAATCAGAAATATTCCTCTTACTTAGGCGTTTCTACTTTCTCCAGAAGATCCGCATATTGTAAGGCACAGTTCTGTAATAGACATTAAACATTTTTTAATAATAGGATTAGGTCATCAATTACAACATACACAATGTTTACTGCATGGTACATGTAACTATCACAAACAACCAATATACTGCAGTATGAATATCAGAAAATTATGAAGATGTTTAAATATATCATTTGAACAGATCTAATATATGATGCTACAGTAAATGTATTTACAACCATGCATGATCCATAATTTAATACAGCACTATAAATGTAAACAAAATTAAATTCTAATCACATGGGGCACTAATTCCTATGCACCTGAGATCAGAGAGTACACCACATTTATTAGTTTTTGTCTGTATTTCTATCTCTAGCAATCTGGTCTGCTTTTTTTTTGGTCTGACTGTTACATTAACCTCGAGACTAGTCTCAACTTTTGAACTATACAAAATAGAGACCTGAAAGGTCAAACCTATGACTGATAAAAGTCAAGGTCATTATTAAAGTCACAATAAACTTTGCCACATAAGAATTTAGCAATGCTCATAGCTGAGGGACAAAGCCTTCACAAATACAGTTGTACATCTTTGTTTTTATATATAGTATTACGATGTATATAGCATTCATATTCATTTACATATATTTACAGTTCAGAGTATTTGCTCATCATTGAAATGGCACTGGGTCAATGAAGAGGCATTCAAATTCCTTATAATATAAATCATATTACGGTAACAATTTTGGTATGCACGCAAGAATGCGGATTTCGACCAAATTATGTCTGCTTTCAAGTGATGCTCAAACGCGAAATGTTTGGAGAATCGCGAAACATGAAATTTAGAACTACTATAAAGTGAAGCATGTAGTGCCAAAGACTGGAGCCAAATACTTCGAAGGATCCAGAGCTTAAGTGCGCTTGAGGGAGATAGATCGCTTAATTTTGATATAAATTTATATTTTAGCTGGCGACTTCATATTAATAAACATATGCCGTATTCTAGATCTAGTAATGAGTACATAGGCAAGCTGGGCTGTAGAGACGCGCCTTGGGGATAAGGCAGTCCAGCCAGGCAGTGAGGCCTCGAGCGCCAGGGTCATAATGATAAATCATATAACAGTAGCCTAATTTTGATGCACCAGATGCGGCATTTCGGCATTATGTCTCTTTGTTGATGGGCTCAAACGGGCGAAAGTGTTGTGAAATTCGAAACAGGTGAGAATTTAAAGCTGATGAAAAAGAGTGAACAATGGTAGTGCCAAAGACTGGAGACAAATACTTCGAGGATCAGAGCTAATGCCTGAGGGAGAATTAATCGCTTAATGTTTGTATTTAATAATTTACAATTTTAGGGCCAGGCTTCGAGATATGCATGGCTCTAGATACCGAATCAGCGGGGCGTAGTGAATACACAACTGGAAACTGACATATACATTTGTGCCTTGTAATCTGTTAAAAAAAAAAAAAAAAAAAAAAAAAAAAAAAAAAAAAAAAAAAAATATATGTTATATGTAGTATTAAAATGAAAGATTATGAAGTTAATAAAGAGATGATGAAGAAGCCTGCCAGCCTAATTTCAATGCATAGTTTGAAGATAAAGTTAATGATGCCAAATGCACTAATATTTAATGTAGTAGTTAGCAACGGCTGATTTTTGGGCTCTTCCATTGTATTAGCGGGCACCACAGTTTGAAAGGCCCAAAACTTCGAATAAAAATAAATAAAATCGTAAGCATTTAATACAAAAGTATTAGGAATTGAGGAAATGTAAATGATATAAGCATTGAATTGCTTTTTTTGGATGTCGTCGGTGGTATGAGCAGCAGCCTGGCGCGTGCCAAGCAGAAATTATGCATTCCGTGCTAACGACGGCGCGGTATTCAATTTGTTGGGGGCACAGCCAAGGCTGTTATACGCACATGAAACAGACATTCGCAAGAAATTAAGAATTGCAATGGCTTAAGTATATGTACAGCTGACTGACAGATTATAATGAGATAGAGATGGGCATCGTGTACCATCTGAGAAAACCATTCCTGTGGTCTGTTGGGTTCTCCATATGCCTGATGGGCTCTGCTTAGCTGATCACCCGCTGTGAAATAATTAATACATATCTGGTGTGGTGTGTGGTTTGGGTAATGAATGATGCTAGGCTATGGTGTAGGAAACCAATGTCGTTAACAAGTAACTGTAGCAAAATGTCATGCAAGACAAGAACAACGTAGCTCTGAGGCATGAAAATTAAGGTAGGCATTGAAGCATTGTGGCAATACATTTCATGATTTTATTCATAAATGATGCTAAAGTCAGCAAAAAATAAACTGG